>JAQZBX010048526.1:0-20176 GCA_029593785.1 Cabassous unicinctus
CTGAGTTTTATTTTGCTTTTCAAACCAGGCTCGTTATATTTCAGGTACCCATATAAAGAGCTTTGAGACTCTAAATAAATTGTTCATTAATTCCCCTTGCCTTCTTGTATATTTCTCCCCTAAAATACTAAATTATCTTAGTATGATTCCCCCCATTTTGCAACAAGTACATAGGGCATCTGCTTGATTTTATCTTTTCCTAGCTTACCTGTTATATAAGTGAAACTCCTGTTGAGTTTCCGCATTTTCTTTAAGATTTTCACGTGGGTGAGAATCTTACTGGGCAATCTGATAATCACACATTGACTATGGCATTTTATACATTTTGGTTCATAGTTTCTTCAGAAGTCTTGAGCAGTTGCTCTCTGGTGCTGATGACTTTTTTTTTAGCCAGCCAGGTCTAGAACATTCTGTGCATTTGTTGCTGCTTGTTCTAATATCTCTGAACAGTGTACTTCCAAAATGAATTTGGGAGGAAAAATTTCCCTCAAACGCTCATTTAGTCTTTTTTCCTTCCATCTTTAATCAACTCTTTTGCACTATGATCAAAGTGGGTCCCACAGACTCTTACTCCTGAGTTTGAAGCTCCCAGCAGAACTTAACATTCTATTTACTGCCTTTCTGGGTTATAACCCGCCTTCCAAATTTGTTTGTCTCCCTGCTTCTCTCATGTGGCCAATCTTTACATAAAAAAAAGACATTTCCCCTAAAATACAGGATTTTATTTTTCAATTTTTAAGTGTTAGTGGTAAAAATCAGATCTTTTTATTCATGGCAAATACTTTTCTTGGCCTTCTAGTAATGTTTATCTAATTAATAACCTGGCTTTCTCAATTAATTCCTCTTTGTATGATTTATTTTATGTTTTTGTTATTTTTTTCTTCTTCAATTCACTACTTGTGGGTTGGTCACAGTTCCCTTGTTAAAGTTGGGTAACTGCATAATGGATTTTTTTTTTTTTTTTTTTTTTTTTTTTTTTTTTTTTTTTTTTTTTTTTTTTTTTTTTTTTTTTTTTTTTTTTTTTTTTTTTTTTTTTTTTTAGTTTTCTGCCAGAATGTGGAACTAACTTGTGTTGTAACCACTATTACATAGTGGTTCCTATGAATATACTTTCTATATAAGTTCTTAACTAGCATTCAAAGCCAAGACCATGGCATTTCCTTTGTGGATTCTAAAGGCAGTCATTTGTCCCATCCCCATCCTGGGCCTTCCCACCTTATCAAACTGTGTTTTGTCAACTTGTACATCGAAACCGAGGTCTACCATTTTCCTACCTGGCTTGATCTTGTGGGTTCTTCACTTTCATTTACAGGTTTCGTTTCATCTCACAAATATTTCGCCGATAATAAAACCTTATTGCCACATATGAATGATGTAACTGTGAGATTTCTGCCCAGAGAGACTCTACTTTACCTCCTTGGCCCTGCAAGAATTTTCCAAGGTTGCTGTTGATTTTGTTCCTCACGCTCCATATACCTCTTTTCTGGGCAACAACCTCCATCCTTCTCCATAATATCTGTACTCTGGCAGCTCTTAGCTCGCTGTAGCTGTTCCTTCTGCAATGCTATGTAGTGGTCCTCACATGCAGTCCAAGAGCCTAGTTTTGTGTGCTTCGAAGCATATAGAAGGTGCTTCCACATTGGCTTCCCTTTCTCCAAGTCCTACCCTGGCAGTTATCCAATTAGGTGGTTGCATTACCTTATTTTCCCTTTTGTCCCAGTGTCAAGCTAAAGCTTACAATCATTCACACCAATCAGCACTAACCTAATATTTACTTTGAAAGGACCCTGCCAGCTTTCTATTTTTGAGTGCTAGAAGCCTCACACTGTTTTGGTTTGGGCTGAGCCTGTCCTGCCTCTGTAAGTTCTAGTTATCCTAAAGATAACTTTATTAGTAAGGTAATAAACTCTAACAAGGTAGAAGTTTATGTGAATTTCAAGTAAATATTATCTGTGGTTGGCAGGGTGGCTCTTAACCATCAGGGATCCAGATGCCCATGTTCTTGCTTTGCCATCCTCAACCTGTGGCTTGCACTTCGTGGGCTGAGATGGCATCTCTAGCTCCGGCCATCACACTTACACTGCAGTGAGCAGGAAGGAGAAAAGAACAGGCTCCCTTCTTGACACTTCCTGGAATTTCACATACCATTTCCTTTTGCAACTCATGGACCAGAACTTAGACTCATCGCCACACCATAGCTGCAAGGAATGCTGGCAAATACAGTCTTTGTTTTAGGCAGCCATGTCGCTGCTAATACTTGAGAATTCTGTTATTGAGCCAGAGGAGAAGAATAGATATTGCAGATCCATTAGAAGTCCCTAATACATGCCTTACTTCCAAATGAATCTGCAACTTCCTCCTTCTGTAATTCCATCTATGCATCTACATTTTGGGAACTATTTAATTGTCCAGTCTTGCCTAGGAAACAGTATTCCTGAAAACACCACAGCAGAGCTCCTGAACACAGTTCTAGTGAGGAACTTATCCATGTCCCCACTGGTTCTCTCCCACCTTCCTCAGCATTCTGAAGGCTGGGCCAACTTTGTTCCAGCACTGATAGTTGCACTTTTCTAGTAAATGGGAGCTCATGAATGTGAGAAAAGATGCTACTTTTGACACTGGCAAAGGCTAAAATTTCTTTCCTGAATTTTTATTTTATTTCATTTCATACTAATTCATACCTTTCTAATTTCTGGGATCTCCAGTTCACTTCTGTTTACCACAACTCTTTCTTTCCTAAGTCTTTGCCTGTAGGTAGGGTAGTTTTGCTTATTCTTTTGCTTTCCCCATTTGCTCCTGGCAGATCTTTGAGTTTATGTTCATTTCACATATGGACATTTCTTTCTTCCTTCCTGAATTTTGCATGCTTTGCTTTTCACCAGGTTTTTAACATCTTTCCTGGTGTCTACTTTGCTCTGGGTTAAGTGTCTATTTTTCATTGAATTTTGGCATCACTTGTACCTCTTACTATTGCTAGAGAAATAACTATTAAAAAAGAGCAGAAAATATCAGTTCAAAGATTTACATGACACTTAAAAGATCAATTCATTGTCTTATACCAGGTATACCTAATCAAGAATCATTTTGATTTGGAGATCCGATTGTTTTGATTAGATGTAGTGTTATCCTGCTATTCTATTGTAGCTTAAAACATGACCTGGCAACTAACTATATAATATTTTGGTGTGTATGCTCAATCCCTCCCAAACTTGTAAATTTCAGTGTTTTATATAAAACAAAAGCCAGCAAGAATATTAACCTTAATTTTAACCATATGTCTTAGAATTAGAAATTAAAAAGAATATTCTTGGTATGACTAACTCAGGAATAAATACTTTAAACTTTAATCTGAAAATAAGACATCAAATGCTTCATAAATCCCTCACATCTTTAATGCCACCACTACTGCCCAGGTCTCCAGGGTTTTCATTCACTCCTTTCTCTCCTTCCCTCTTTGATTTCAATCATTTACAAGCATCTTTCCTTCCTTTGCAGAGGCTCTTGGATTTGTCCCTAGGTCTTAGTTTCAGCTGTCACCTCTCAGAGCCAAGTCCTTTTCAAGACCCATGTAAATGATTGCAACAGCCTCCTTCCTGGGCTCCTCACTTTCAGTTTATCCTACAGAAGCCTGCCCTATTCATCACTGCTTTCATCATCTCTCTCCGCTGATTAAGACCTTACACTATTCCCTTATTTCTGATGACTCCAAGTCTGGGCTTCTCAGTCTGGTAACCATGAGCCTCGCTGTGTATAGCATATTTTCCAATGTTCTTTCACAGACCATCTCACCACGAATGCCCTGCCCTGGTCACTTTGTTTTCTTAATGTTCTTGTCTCTCTTCTACCTGCATGTTTTTGCCTTCATATCTTTGCTTATGCCATACGCTCGCTGGAGAGCCCCTCCCACTAGTCTACATGATGCTTTTCCTTCAATACCCCATTCCCCAGCAATCTGTCTTTTGTGTATAGTGTTTGTGACTATGATCTGTACTTACCGAATTATTTCAAATGAATTGAAAATTGCTTTAAGGCTGTTATATAGCTGTTCTACTTTGTTCCTCAACCATCTTATTTGCTTCGCATTCCTCAGTGTGTCTAATATTTATTTTTATTGAATAAATCAATGAAATGAGGACCAAGTAAAATTCAACACATTTATTTCATGTGTTTTGCTTTAATGCCCCCACACTTGTTCTTGGAGTGGAATTGGGATTTGACACTATTCGTTTTACCCCAAAAATTCCACATTGTTCTGAAATATACCTTCTATCTCTTGTACTTGTGTACTTGTAATTTCTATTAATTACCTGAGTGAAATAATTATGAGACACAGATCACGGACTAAATCTAAGGTGAATGAGATTAAACCAAGAAAGGAGAAGAGACAGTCAAATTTTCCTTATTGGGATCTATGGTGTACCCTCATTGGATTTAATTCACAACATATTTGAAAATATTCAGATCCACTTCTTTCGAACAAGAGTACAGCTCTCTATTTGAATTTGTACTCACCCTGAATGAACTTTATTTTATTTTTTATTTTATTTTTTTTAGGAGGTACCAGAGATTGAACCCGGGACCTTGTGTATGGGAAGCAGATACTCAACCACTGAGCAACACCTACTTCTCTAACAATTACTTTGTTTGTTTGCTTGTTTTTGGATGAACTATTGATAATGGATTAGTGTAGGCTGTTTCCCATGATTTTGGACAAGATTGCAAACAAACAAACAAAAATAATTAGATTAGATCTAAGAACAGCTAAAAAGGAGAAACCGTCATTTAAAATGTGTTACCTTAAGACGGTGGCTTTCAAGTTCCATTTGTCTTAGCAAGAAACTAGGCTTTGAAATTCAGAGGCTCAAGTTAGTTGTTAAAAATTGTAAGTTTGGACCAATGTTATGGCTAGAACTGGGCCAAAATCTTGTCCTCCTAAGAATGCTGGGAAACATGAAGGCACGTCCTGAAGGGTGTAGAGTCGTTCTGGTAAATGCTCATGCTTGTCTGTTCTGACTAGGGCCAGGAATCCCTACTATTTAGTCTGCTGTACTGGCTAAGTTGATTCTTCAGTTCCTATGAACTGCAAATACCCAAAGGGAGATTATCAGACTTGGTTATGTGGCAGAGTGCCTGGAAATCATGGTGCTCTGTGCAGAGCATAAATGATAATGCAGGGGGTGGATGTGGCTCAAATGGTTGGGCATCCGTCTCCCATATGGAGGAACCTGGCTTCAATCCCCAGGACCTCCTGGTAAAATAAAGAAAAATATAGAAGGCTCGCAGGCCGCCAGGCCTGGTGTGGGTGCACCAGGCTCTACCAAGCCACGAAGAAGGATGATGACATAACAGGAGAGTGACACAAGGGGAGAGCCAAGATGAGACACGCCCAAAGCACCAGGAACTGGGGTGGCGCAGGTGGCAGAATGCCTCTCTCCCACATTGGAGGTTCCCAGGATCGAATCCTGGTGAAGACAGGAGGAGAAGGATGAGAGGAGAGGGCAGGAAACGGATGCAGAGAGTTGCCCAGCAAATGGACACAAAAACAGCAAAAATGGGGTGGGGAAGGGGGAGTTAAAAATGGATAAAAAAAAAAGTAAAACAAATAAATAAATCTTAAAAAAAAAAAAAATGATAATGCAGAGACTGAGTAGATGCTTCCAGTCCTGACTCCTCTTCCTCAGGAAGTCCTAGCCTCCTTGCAGAAAAGTTGGAGCCATGAGACTGGTTCTGGTCAATGGAAGATGAGTGCAAGTAATGTCCTCCACTTTCAGGCCTGACTCCCGAAACCTCCATGGAGACCCTTAACTCTCTTTACATGCTGACCAGTGGATGAAAAACACTCAGCAGAGGATTTGAAGCAATAGACTATGGTTGAACCTCAGGATGGAAGGAACCTGGATCCTGGAATCATTGTGTGGAAAATTTCCCAAAGAACATCTGCACTGAACAGTGAAATGAATGCAAAACATTCCTTGATTGGTTGAAACCACTGAGTTTTCTGGTGTTTGTTTCAGCGGGAAGTATTAATTAGCTTCACCAATGGAATAGTGATATCTTTAATTTCATCCCATGATTTAGAAAAGTTTTAATAAAAGAAGAAATTATTTGTCCAGACAAATAAAAACAAGTTGCCAAATTTAACTCAATTTAAGAAATACTTGATGAATAATTACTATGCAGATAATAATGGTAATGCCAGTAGTTCTATAGCATACTAGAAAGATAATGCAGAACTTGGCATAATATTTTCCTAGGAAGAGCAAGGTAAAAAAATTAATGACTGAACAATAAGTTTATAAGTGCTATATGAAGAACATAAAGCAGAGGAACATGAAAGGGGTGGTGGGGGTAAGGTCCAGCTTAGATGACAGGGCGGAGATCTCTTTTTGAGGAGGCTCATTTGATCTCTCCAAGATGCATTACACAGTGTGATGCCCATTTGTACAGAACCGATGTCTTCATTGTTTCTTTCATATCTTTGCACTTTAAAAGGAGGAACTTTGTCTTTCATGTAGTTGAGACTCTAATATATGTTGAGCACCTAGAATGAATGACTGTTCTGGTCCACAGATTGGCTCTGGAGTGCCTGTGAGTGTGAGTGTGTGTGCATATATTGTCTTCAAGCCCAGTGAGCTGGAAATCTTCCTGACAGTCTGTTAAGCTTCAGGGATTTTATCTCCAGATGGGTGCCCCATTTTTCTTCTTGATAACCTCTTACTAATGAAGAGCCTGGAATGGGAATTCCATTTACAAATGGTGAATCATTAGAAACAGATTTGTGGGCGGGGAAGGCTCTTCCAGCAGCAGAGCCTCACCTCTGAGGCATGCTGTCATTTTCCTGCACAGAGGAGCTCTGGGAGCAGGTCTACAGAGGGTACACAACTCATTACACACACACACACTTCCCACCTCCATATAAAAGCCTGAGGGCAAAAAGACACGCACCCCCTAGAAAGATACTTAAGGTACTGGTCTCACCTCTCTTCTCTACCCCTTCCTTAGCAGTTATCTGAGAGGCTGAGCCTTTCCTTTTATTGCTGACTGCTGTTGTTAAGCAGTGGCCCACCCTTTGATTGGCCCATCCTGAGGGTTTCTTCTGTTGGGTTCTTCTCAGAGGCAGCCCTCAAGCTTTGCTGCCCTTCGTTCTGGAGCCTGGTCTGAGAGTGAATCCACTGCTGCTCTGAGGCTGCGTGTGGTTCTATAATCCAGAGAGTGGAGACATCTCCAGGATCTCAAAGCCTTCAATGGAAAGAAGAGTCAGGACCAGCCCACACTTTAGAATTTATTATTAGCTCAAGTCCTTCCACATCACCCCTGTGATATTTTGGACTGCTTGTTTCATCCTGTGCAGTCTCCTCCTCCTAAATGCTTATCACAAGACCCTCCCTGTCCCTTCCCAAGTTTTGGAGTGGTTCTAAAACTTCACCCATTCACACACCTCCTTTGACGTTTTTGCCATGTCTGTGTACCACTAATGCTATGAAGAAGTTTACCCAAAATTTTTCTTTAAATCAACTCACCTTTTTATTTAAATATATTTACCTAAATAGGAAATTTTATGATGCTATGTAAATAGAAATTCAAGTCAAATAGAAAATAAATACCAAAAAACTTAATGTTATCAAATTTTGTTTGTATGCTTGTTTAGCAAAGGCTCTAAGTCCACTTTCCTCTATTTTTAAAAGAGAGATTATCAAAAATATGAGAGTTACTAAAGCTATACCAGTATCAAAATGAGACTTTTTCCTTGATATGTTCTGAAGGAATGAAAGAGAAGTTGTACCAACACTGTGAACGTACTGGAAGGTGCTGAACTGTATACTTTAAAGTGGCTAGAATGGTGAATTTTGTGTTATATGAATTTTACCTCAATACAAAAAAAAGAGGTGAAAAAGAATAATTTTGATTCAGTGTTATTTATTACCACATTACAGTACTGCTTAAAATCATCTCTCCCTCATTTTGGCAAACACTACACCAGGAAAGATGTAATGTTTATAAGGCCGAGACCCTTGTGGTCCCGTCTTAGAGAAGCATTGCTGTCAGAGGAATGCAGCCCTGTGGACCACAGCAGTTTTAAGTCCAGCCCAGCCTTCGCTAGAATTCCTTAAATAATGTAAGGTCAGATACATACAGCACATCGATACTTCTCTAAATCCCCCTCTTTGTCTCTTTTCTACTTCTGCAACCTACTATTAGCACTCTTCAGAACCTAAATTTCTTTATCTGTAAAACAGAGAGGATAATATCTATTACATGGTGTTTTTGTGAGGATTAGATGAGAAAATTTCTGTAACAGCCTGGCAAAGTTCTTGTATGGACGTTCTTCCCCATGCCGTCTCACTCAGTAGAAGAACACGAGGGGGAAAATTCATATTGATTCTTCATGAATGATTTCCTGCTGATGGTGATGGTTTGCTAGCAATCCTTACAATCCAGAAATGAAGTAACTAAGAAATTCTGGATTATAGTCACTGTTTAAGTATTTAGCCAATCCCAAAACCAAAGCAAAGCAAAACAAAACCCAATAGACTCTTTCGAGTTCTATTTTTAGAATCATTGATTATTCAGCTATAACTCATCATTTGTATCAGGAAGCTTCAAAGCATTATCTGTATCCCCATTGGATTTCTATTGAATTCTCTTCTAGTGCAGTTTTATATGCTGGGGGGTTTGCCAACCTGGCTTAATTAATTAATCTTCAAGTAAAAGCAAAGCATGTTCAGAACATTTATGGGATTTCCTTACGAAACATCATCACTTCTGGTTCACTAACATTTTGCAGCTTTTGGTCATCATTACTTGTATTGTTGTGTTTGGCAGTGATCCTGGAAATACAATTTACTTTATGCTAAAACCATGTCTAAGGAAAAACTGTGGCTCCACTGTGGAGTGAAATATGGCATACACTCCCTTGCATTGTGTTCTCAGGTTTGGATATACATCAAACTAGAAATGATGTATTCTTTCAAACTTTTAGAACAGGAGCGTGGGAGGTGGGGAACTTTCAGATGCTGCAAACACATTTTAAAAAGCATTTCAGAACCAATCCTCTCTAGGAAGAGAAATACAATTACAGTCTCCATGGCAAAAAGAAAGGTTTAAAAAAAAAAAAAAAAAAAAAAACAACTCTGGGATGCCTGTGTTAGGGGAAAAAAGGAGCACTCTGATAGAGGCTCCTCGTGGCATCTGAAAAGATGAGCGGGGTATATTTTTGTATGTCTGAGGCATAGATTGGCTCATAGAGTAACTAAAGCCATATGAGTTGCCTTATGATGGGGTCTTACATTTCATTAAACAATCACTTACAAGGAGAACCTTTTAACACTGTAGTTCCTGAGTAAGCATTTTCCTCCTCCTAGTCCAGAAGAATGAAATTTTCTAGAATGAGAATTGAATGTTAGCTAATCGAAGAGAGTTGGATCTTTCTCTTCCAGGCTTTTCAGCTGTGTCTTCAGCAGGCAAATTTATTTGGGGAATATTCTGTGTAAATCTTTCACCCCCTATCTCTGAATTTAGCACACACACACACACACACACACACACACACACACATTTTAAAAGAACTGCCTCAATACCCACATCTTAATAATGAAGAAGTGAATATATAAATATCTCAGACTGAGGTTAAGTGTCTCCTTTGACTCGCCATTATTGATCAGTATCCCAGGTTTGATCTGCAGGCATAGACTGTCCAACTATTTGTAGGTTTATCGCTAGTAATCTAATCTGACTATATGCTTGGGCAATTTTGCTTAGTCAAATAGGCATGGTTTTGGATTATAGTTCTCAGGAAGAATGCCAACTGTAGGAAGCTGAGAAGAGTTTTTTGAAAGCATTTAATTCTAAAACTGCTTCTCTTAGGGTTCCCTGACCTCCAAGGCAACCCGACGGCACTGAGTAGTGTGAAATCTTCATGTTATATAAATAAATAATCATCTTGCCAGGTTTGGGGGTCACCTTGTTGATAGGTCTGAAAAGGTAGCTCAGCATGAGCCCTGGGTCCCTAACAGGGTGAAAGTCATTCTGTTAGGCAAACACTGCTCCCTTTCTTTAAATGCAAAAAGACTGTATGTAATTAAGTAGACTTGGCCGTGTGCGAAAGCCAACAGAGCACTTCAGCGATTGGTAAGACAGTGTTTGCTTCGTCTTCCTTTGTTGGGGCTGGGCAGCGAAACTCCCCAAAGAGCTGCTGTTCTTGGTGGAATGGTCCTTCTGCGTGAAGACAGACACGACATAGAAACCATAGTCCAGGCCCTAATTCCTGCTCTTTATCGCAGAGGCAGAGCCTGGGGTTCCCCCAGATTATGGTAATTGCCTCAAACCCCCCCCCCCACCTCCCACCCCCGTTTGATCCCAACAAGGTTGCCTTTGGTGCCTCCTCCCTTCCAATTTTCTTTTCTGTCCTTTAGTCGCTTTTGCTTACTTTCTCTTCAGCCTCAGACATTTTTTGTTCTTAGTTCCTTTCCCCTCCTGGAGGATTCTTTGGCAAGGTCTCTGATAAACACATTTGCACCAAAGTGTAAATGGCTGATAAGAGATGTGTTTCTTCTCCCAGGAGTATTTGCACTGGAGCAAGGATGTAAATGTCTAATGGTGGAATTTCAGATCAGCGAGCCAGGGAGAGGAGAGGTTTTGGGGGGTGGGGGAAAACCTTCCTTAGGCCCCAAGCCGGACACACGGTGTCTGCTGGGCCTGCCCCTGAGGACAGCTCCATTCCAAAGTAGCCAGAAGCTTGGATCGGAGGCCGGGCTGCTGGGCGTGGGAGGGGCTGGTCCGTGTCCCATTCTCTGGCCTTCCTCCAGGTCCCGAGTTTGAAATCCTGGGGCCCTGTCTGAAAATCTTGAGCAAGAATCTTGCTTATCCCAGAGGAATGTTTGGAAACACTCTGAAGATCACATTTATGGTAAATGTTACCTTATTTGTCTGTTTTCTTCAGCTGATTTGATAGACACCTCTTGGTTTTGAGGATTCTTGAACTTGCCCTTTTGGAACTCCAGCAAAACATCCAGAGTTCCCACATCTAGGTTAGTTCCTGCTGACAGAAACCTTTTATTTTCATCATTCCTCAGCCTGTCTAAATCAGAAGTGTTTTCGATATTCAAACACTGACCTCTGGGTAAATGAAAAATTGTTAAATCGCAGCGAAATTCCTCCAGGCTTGGAACATTCATGAGTACATCCCTGCGGAATGAGATCACTGCAACTGATGTCAAGCAGGAACCCCAGCCCATGTCTCAAGCCGACCCTTCCCATGGGTTTCTCCTAATGGACTTGCAGGCCAGTCCCCTTGGGCATGCACACGAGGTGTGACAACTCTGAAAAACAACCACCATTCCCTTTGAAAAACCATCAAGCTCCATATAAATAAAAGCAAAGGGTGTTGGTTGGCATTACTTTTTTTCCCTACAAAAACAATTGGCACCTTACTGGAGACTATTTTTTGCTTCCATTTTATTCTACTGAGTTGAAAATCCGCTATGAATTTCATCTCCTGTGATGTCTACGTGTGCTTGAATAGCAAGTCAGACCTGTGGGGTAGTAAGTTATGCATCTGCCTTTTTTTTTTTTCGATCAGACTGAGCTCCTCAAGGGCAATGGCTGAATCTGACATATCTTTTCATCCCTCCAGCATCTTATGGATAGTTAAGTTCTCATAAAAATTATGAGATGAAAAAATGAATAAAGATGCTCATGCCCAGCCCAACTTTCATCATTAGAATCCTTCATTTCCTGCCTGTTTTGTCTACAGCACTCAAAATGTCCTATATGGCCATGATGATACTGTTTATCTACACTGTGAATGAACCTTGAAAACAATATGCTCAGCAAAGGAAGCTAGTTACAAAAGACCACATCTTATGTGATTCCATTCCTATGAAATGTTCACAACAGCAAATCTACAAAGACAGAAAGTGGATTAGTTGTTGCCTAGGGCTGGAGGGCTGGGGGGATGGCAGGTGACTTTTGAAGGGGAAGGGGCTTCTTTTAGAGGTGACGCAAACATTCTAAATCTTTATTACGGTGCTTGTTGCATAACTCAGTCAAAATACATTGAACTGTGCACTTGGAACATTATGATGTTAAGCTGCTAAAAAATGAATAAACTATGGTTTTGGGTAGAAGTGGAGTGAAAAGGAGTGGCCTTGACTTGGACCCACTACTTTTACACAAATGTGGAAAAAAAGAAGAAGAATGAATGTTAGAATTTTACAGACACAGTTAGAATGTGTTGTGTTGCAGGTATGAAAGAGGAGACAAAATGAGAGATGGTAGTCTTTGGGGATGAAAAGGAAGTTGAGGCAAGCAGGGAAAGAAAAAATTAAAGTCAAGGAACTTTTGATGGAGACACCCCAAGGTGATCCCCAGTGATCCAACCTGTGTTGGCCCCTCCTCCCGGGTGTAGGTTGGACAATTGGGACATATTCTGATAGAAAATGGAAAAGGTGATGGGCTGCCACTCCTGTGATTATGTTTCACTATATAAGACTCAGGCTTACTAGACTGGAGAGAGCTTTTCCTGCTGGCCTTGAAGAAGCAAGCTGATATGGTGTGAGCTGATAGATGTTGAGCCAGGGGGTAGGGAACTGCGGGTGGCCTCTGGGAGCTGTAGGTTGCCCCCAGCTTGCCAACAAGAAGCCAGAGCCCTCAGACCTACAACTATAAAGAACTAAATTCTGCCAACCATCCCATGAGCTTGGAAGAGGACTCCAAGCTCCAGAAGAAATGTGGCCTGGCCAACACCTTAACTGCACCCTGGTGAGATTCAGCGCACAGGGTCCCTTCAGGCCATGCCTGCACTCTTGACCCACAGAAACTGTGAGATGATAAATGTGTGTGTGCTTTTAAAGCTGCTAACGTTGTGATAATTTGTTATGCAGCAATGGAAAGTTAATACGGAGCTTTGCGGAAAGAAACGTGTTATTTTCAGGATGATTTTAATGGAGGACTTCTGGAAGAGAAAACTTGGAGAGATGACAAACCTAGGTGACGGTGAGGACTTTGCTCTTGAGATTTCAGAAGACAGTGAAGATGAGCAAAGATCACATGAGTCAAGGAATACGGGCTCCTGTCCTTTCAGATTTGTGCATGGAGGTCATATCTTATAGATGAATGACGAGAGCCCTTGCAAAGGAGAAAATTATTAAAATGTTGACTATAATTATAATAGTGTTAAAACAACAATAATATATGGAGAATTACTGTGTGCCAGGTACTGGGCTAAGCCCTTTATATGCAATATATGCATATATGCAGTATTTCATTATTTCATTTTCATTTTAAAGAGATAACATAGGAGAGAGCTCTGAATTCAGACCACCAGCTTCCGAGGGCTGGCTCTGCCAACTTACCAGCTGCACAGCCTTTAGCAAGTCCTTAACACTCTTCCCTCTCAATCTAAGCATTTGTAAAATAGGTTTTATCACAGTATCTATCTCATAGAGTTGATGTGAGGATTAAATAAAACAGTCCATGCACGGCTCCTGCAGCAGTGGTGTTGGGGATTGAATCATGTCTGCCCCAAAAGGTGTGTTCTGGTCCCACCCCATTTGCAAGCAGGACCTTTGAAGATGTTTTTAGTTAAGGTGTGCTCAAAGTGAACGAGGATGAAGTCCTTATAAGCAAAAGCAATTAGACATGGAAGAAGTCAAGGACCGAGGATTGCCAGCAGCCAGAAGAAACCAACCCCGGGAGGAAGGAAGCTCTCTAGCCTCTGAAGCTGTGAGCCAATAAATTCCTGCTGTTCAGCCAAGCCATTGCATGGTATTTGCTTTAGCAGCCAGGAAATGAAAACGCATGGTAAATGCTCAATAACCATTAATTGTTACTGTTTTTGTGGTTACTGTTTATTATTGTTATATTGCATGGTACTTAGGAGTGCCCCTTCTGCCACTTATTCGTTGTGTGACCTTGGACAACTCATTCATCTGTAAAATGGGGATAGAAGCAGTGCCTTCCTCACAGGATTTTTGTGGGGATTAAGTGCGATGACACCTGTATAGAGCCTCTATAGTTCACACCTGGCACAAGTGACTTCTCCATAAATGTTAGCTGCCGTCTTTATTGCATAGTATTGCCACAATAACTCTATAAAGTTTGGTCCTTTGTTGTACCCATTTTTTTTTAACTTTATTTGTACATTTAATAATTGAAAATAGAAACAATTAAAAACTAAAAAGTAAACACAGATGAATAAATATATACATATATATACACACACATTTATATATATATATACATTTATATATATATATATACATTTTTATATGTATCCATTACATTTAATGGAGAAATGTTGTACCCATTTTACATGTGCAAAAAGTGAAGCTTAGAGAAGGCTTATTGCCAAACAGAATGAGAATTGAAAGGCAGATCTGCCTGATTCCAAAAGCAAAAATGTTTCAGGAAAGCATATTTTGCATGGACTGCAGAGGACAATGACCTTTAATAGGAGATCAAGACAAAAAAATATGCTGGGAGATGGGGTGGTGGGGGAAAATGGGTGAAGAAGGATGGTGAGAAAATGCAAATAATAACAAGAAGGAAAAGAACATATAAGCTAAACAAAATTTCCTATAAATAAGCCCGTGGCACAAAGATACATTTAATTCCACTTATATATTTTACAAGCAGTTAAAGATAAAAAAATAAAATAAAAAAAAACCAAAAAAAAACAGGGACACTGTGTTTGAAGTTCTCCTTTTCTGGCTCAGGGGTGGAATGCATGGACAACCCAAGTGAGAGTCTGCATGTCTGATTTCTGTGGGGCTGAGATCCGAGACAGACATGATTACAAAATCTCAGTCTGGCTGGATTTGGTAGAGAGGCAAGAATCAATTGGTCTCTCTTTCTTTAGCTAAAAGAAGGAAGACAACAAGCAATAGGATTAAGCCGTGCCAGGGTCACACACTCTGACTTTGCGCCAGCTTGTATCTGGCTTGACTCTGAATTCCAGTATTTCCCTTGACAGTATTTCCTACTTCCCAAATATTAGTGTTGCATCAGATTGACATTTGGGGCAGCCCCAAAGGCTGCTGGGTGATTACAATTTTGTTTGTGAGATAACGTGACTACCCTAGGGCTGATTGAGTATCCAGCTTAGCTAGAGCATTTCTGAAATATGGGATAGACATGGTTGGCATCCTGGATGATGATGATGATGATGATATGGTAATGTGATAGTTACTCTTTATTGACTTGAAGAGCTCACTGAGTCATTGTGAGACTATTTAATGGAGTCAAGAGCACAGACTTTGATTGCATATTGCCTGGGTTTAAATTCCAGTCCTGCTACTTACTGGCTATGTGACTTTGGGCCAGTTATTTAACCTGCTTCAATTTCTCCATCTGTAAATGGAGATAAGTGTAGTACCTACATCATAAGGTCATTTTAAAGATTATATGTTGACATAGGCAAATATAGCTATATCTATAACTACTGTATATATGTATATAAATCAGTGTGTGTGTATACATATTTGTAGTTACATAATTTATAAAGAGTTAGCACAGTAAGTGCTAGTTATGATGAGGACTTTCTCTGAGGTGCTAAGATAAATGCTTTAAAGGCGTGATCTCATCTAATCTTTACAACAGCATGTGAAGCATCATTTTTTCCATTTTACAGATGAGGAAAACGAGGCACAGAGGTTAAGTGGAATGCCACTGGTAACACGCTGATGGATCCAGGATTTAAACCCAGGTCTGTCTGACTTCAAAGCCTGAGATATGCAAGGATAAGCTTTGCCATCTTGCCATAGATCAAAGCAAAGGAAAATCTACTCACAAAGAGATTCAACTACAGTGCTCCCCATGTCCTATACAAATATCTGCCTGGCTGTAACATAGAGCCATGTTACACATGGTGCCTCAAATGTGTGCTGCTGGATGGATGGATTTGACCACCTTCAGAGAAAGGTAGGTGAACCGCTGGGAAGGAGGATTCATCTCAATGAGAATTCTTGTCTGTTCTTTCCAATAGCTCACACTTATTGTCCAGGAATAATGAAAATTTTATCGGTTGCAACTGGGAGAGGAACAAAAGGTCTAAATTAGGACTATTGCTTTTCCACTTGAATGCACTTAGCTATACAGAGGATGTCATTTGGTGCAACAAGATTTAATTCATTAAAAAAGAAAAAAAAAGTGTTAGACACTGTATTAGGTGCTGAAGGGTTAAGGATAAACGGTCCAGAGACCCTCAGGCAAAGGAAGCATGTGTGATGGAGGGCAGTGTGCAGCCATCAAGGAGAATGAGGGAGGGAGTGTCTCTCTCCCACCAGGAATTTACGTGGATTTTTAGTGCTTCCTAGAGGAAGTGAGCTGGCCCTGATGAATGAAAGGGGGCTCACCAGAGAGGAGGGTAAGGGCCTTCTGGGTAGGAGAAGCTGTATTTGCAAAGGCATGGAGACACCAAAGAGGCTGCAAGCTCAGGAAATGACAGGAAGTCTGGCCTGAATGGAGCAAAGGGTGAAGGAGGTGGGGACCTGGCTGAATACGTGGCTGATAAGGTCACTGGGGGTCAGACTGGAAACAGCCTTGGTTCAAGGGGTATGAAATGTAGCCTTGGGAAATGGGGTACCGCCATCAGGCAGTGACAAGGCTATTTTCATGTTTGGCTTTGTAAAGACTGGATTGGAAGAGGGAAAGATGGAGGAAGAGCAACCAGAAAGGAGGTTATTACAATAGTTAAAGCAAGAGATAATGAAAGACTGAATCAAGGAAGTAGTGGTGGAGATGAAAAATGAAAGAATTGGAGAGAATTTTGATGTGGAGACAATAGCGACAACGCTCAGATCAGACAGGGAGGCTGGGGGAAAGGAAGATACTAAAGGTGATTGTGAGATGTCTAGTTTGGACAATCCTATTGTTGACTAAATAGGAAATACAAAAAGAGTACTGGCAGAAAGGAAATGAAAGACTGAGTTTGAGTTGGATGTGGGACACTGAGCCAGTCTGCAGGGTATGTGCCATTAATTTTTTTTTTTTTTAAAGCAAGCACTTAATGACTGAGCTATTCCTGATCCCCTTAATTTTTATTTCAGATGGTAGGCAACCAATAAATGCTTGTTGAGTTTTCTGGATTCTGGGTTGAGGAGTCAGTGGAGAGATGGGAATACGGTACTGCAGCCCAGGAGAACATTAAGGGGTGTGAACCCTGACACAAGGGTAATGGGCATATGGGCTATAGCTTTAGCTGTAGTTGGATGGGTGTGACCAGGGTCAGCTATGTGTAAAGATGGGGAGTAAGCTGAGAACTGCTGCTAGGGAGAACCCCCAAGCTGGAGGGAGAGGCGCTGTTGCAGCAGACCTGGAAGAGTTGTGGTGGTGAAGATGAAAACAGGGCAATCAGAGTCAAGAGAATAGCGAGAGTGGTGGCAGTGTCACATGCCACCATAAGGCCACATGGGAGAGGACTGACAATAGGCCATTGGATTTTCTCATTAGGAAACCTTGGAGAACCCAGCAGAGCTCCTAGGACTGGACGTCTCACTGCAGGAGGTCAAGGAGAGGATTGTAGGATCAAAGGAGTCCATCTACGTGAAAGTGCTGCTATTTTCATCATCTGGGGGTGGCACCAACGTTGGGAGTTCAGTATTACCGCATTCACATCATGGAATAATTATTATTTTGATTACGCTGAAGTTGTTCCTGGCATTCTTGTTGGTTGCTCATGAAAGGGTGTGGAAGAGAGTTTTGAAGGAATGTGAAGAAGTGTTTGGTGAAAAGGAGAACGAGGATCTTCCCAGCTGTGAAGAGTAGCAGATGGAAAGATTTGGGGAGGTGGGGGAAGGGGACGGAAGGTGTGAGGGTTGGCTTGTCTGGAATGAGTGTCTGATGTGAGACGGGATGGTCAAGCCGGGAAGTCATGCTGGTGGAGGCTTTGAGAGCTCGTGACTCAGCATGTGGATTTGACCCGACAGGCCAGTGGGAGCCACCGTGGGTTCCTGAGAAATAGAGTGCCGTTATCCAAACAGTACAGTATGTGCAGGATCAAGGTGCAAGGCTGGATGACCTCTACATTCTGTGCTTACTTGGTTAAACAGTCTGAAACGGATATGACCCTTCTAGTCCCTTCGCAGTGGGTTGGCGGGTGACACCACACTCAATTGCACATGCAAATACAGTAATTGTGCCTGAAAAATTAGAGGTCAGCTGGAGGCCAGCTGAAGATTTGGCCCGTCTGCTTCCAGATTTTGAAAGAGCAGATTACATACAACTTGTCTTCCGCCAAGACATCCTTACACACATTTGCCAGGATCTCGTTTTACAATTTCCATTCTTTTCAAGAGCATTCTCCGCACAACAGCAATTCTGGCCAACTACGGGCTTTTAGCCCATGTGTAGGTTGTCATATTCCGCACCCCAGGCCCCCCACCCCCGGGGCCGTCTCCATGTACCTGTCTTCCGTGATTGTGCCATCTCAGCCCCAGCGAGGATAAATCACACAGGAGGGTGCCGGAGCAGACAATGTTGGGATTTTCTTAGGAGAGACATTTTGGGAGAGCAAAGTCCTGAATATAATATGGCACAACCATCTTAAATATTCCAGACAGGAAAAGTTTTTTGTCAAAGCCTCTGACAGTTTAAACTTTAAAGCTTCAGCAAAACTTTTAAACTTTTAAACTTTGAACCTGTTTGAACCTCTCTTGATTTATGAATTATTAAATGTACCACTGAAAATCACCGACTTTTCTTTTTAACTAGTAAAGCTTTCTGCTTAAAAGCAACTGCGGACAGGGTAACTGTGGGGGATGGAGAAGGGGAGAGGGCTGTGAGGCTTTATATCAGCAGGGCGTTCCTCTCTGTTGTGTAAAACTCAAGTCCAGAAAATATGTAAGAGATAAAAGGCCCAAACCAAGGCGTGCAATATGAAGAAGGAGGAGGTAGATCAAAAACTGAAAACTCCCTGACATTAGTTATGTAAGAATATCCAAGTAAGAGTTGGGTTTATATATATATATATATATATGCACATTTCTATTTTAAATTTTTATTTATTTTATTCTGAGTTCACAATCTACTGACAAGTATGAGGAGGGTATTATTAGGTGAAGAAAATTCTGAGGCTTTCCATGCATTTCAGACAGAATTGAAAGGTAAGCAAAGTGAAAAATGCTAAGAAAAGAAACTGGTTCTTATTTATGTTTCCCAGAGGGTACAGTTCATTGAAACCCTCTGTTGCTCTGAAGACTTCTTCAAACATCTGGGCTGGGCTGTTCGCAGCAGACGGCTGTTCTTGGGAAATGTAGCGGGTCCCCAGCCACGCCTGGGTGGGGCCGCTGGGCAGGAGCCGGGCGGGCGGTGGCCGCGGGCAGCCAAGCAAGCCCCTGCGTGGGAGAGGGTGCGTGGCTCAGGCTCCAGCCGGAAGCTTGGGCGCGTGCGGGTGGTGGGTGAGGTCGCCTGTATCTCCCCATCGCTCCCAGCAGGAAGATTCTGACGGCTTTCTGTTATTTTGATGACTTTCTGTTAGGGAGTTTTCAAGGACTCAGTATCCAGCTCATAGGAAAATCCCCTCACCTCACAGCGTGAAGTGTAAACTCTGCATAAATCTTTAGCAGCCTGTAGGCCAGCAGCAGACAATTCCAGAAATACCCAGAGCAGCAGACAATTTCAGAATTACCCAAAGACTCTCTACAGGCCACATCTTTTATACATCTTATTTGATACCGGGAGATGCAGCCTAATAGCTAGCTGACAAATTAGCAGGGATTTGTTCATTTAATTCACTTCCATTGTTGCCAAACTGAGGGCAAGGCTGGAAAGACTGGGGCCTAGGAAAGGTGTTTTTCTTGGGGAAGAGGTGGGAAGGAGGGGGACTGTTCTAGTGGGTGGGGGCCCCCGGCCTGGGGTTGGACGACAGCATATGGCACAAGGTTCCTGGGAGGGAGGTGGGTGGGTCCCCAAAAGGGGAAGGGTGGTGCAGCAGCAGCAAACTGCTGACTTCAGAGTTTTGTCCAGTGTTGTCCCTTGTTTTACCTCTTGGAGTTGCCTGTCCTCACGCTGTTGGTTTGGGGACAGTGAGCTTGCCCAGTAGCTGCTTAAGTCACAGTTGGATCTACCCAGTTCTCCATCCTGTATCTGTGCATATTCTTTTTTTTTTTTTTTCAATTATTTTTATTTTTAAAAAAGCTTTAGATTGCATAAATGTTACATAAAAAATTTAAGGGATTCT
>JAQZBX010048527.1:0-20181 GCA_029593785.1 Cabassous unicinctus
CCTATTTAACAGAGATTTTGTAAGGATTAATATAATATAATTAACTTAGAACAATGTCTGGCACATAAGTGCTTAGTAAATGGTAGCTATCTTGTTTCTAGGACATTATACACTTGTACCTTAATATCCCTGGAATAATTTATATAGTTTGCACCTGGCCAGATCAGACCAGCAGGAAAGTCCATAGGTATAATGGCTGTGTCTTTCACAACAGTTCAGAATGGTCAGGGGCATAAAGACCACTCACCTTCAACATAAAAATGGCCACAATTTGAACACCACAGGTGTCTCCTCAGCAGCTTGTTGCAATTTACATAGTTTTCACACAATTAAGCGTCTTTACCCTTTACAGACAAACGAAACACCTATCATTTGAATTTTTCTGGTACCAGTGATATCTTTCCATCAATCACAATAAACCTGGTGACAATCACATGAGAAATCTGAGCCTTCTGTTGGGGCATGGATGCATGAGAACATGGATTAATGGTGTAAAAGTGGCCAATACATTCCTATATTCCACAGGATTTTCAGTGCTAGTAATGTCTATTCTCACCTTTACTTACCAATAAAAGCACTCGACCATGTTGCTTCCTCATGAAGTTCCACTGTGACTTCCCTTTGCACTTGGGATAAAAAAATGAAAATTTTAACACAGGCAATGCCTTGCACGTGTCTAGGTCCTGCCTTACACTATACCATTGACTCCATCTGCAACCAATTACCCTCTTTTGGATTCCTTAACTATATCATAATTTTGCATATTACATCTCTCTGTAGAAAGCAGTGGTTCAAAGTATAAACCATGCAGCTAATTTGTCTAGGTTCACATGTAAGTAATACCACTTACACAACGTGAGGTATTAGGAAAATTTCTTAATTCCTCTGTGTTCAGCTTTCCTCATATGCCCAGTGTAGATGATAATAGTAGCTCCTACAAGGCAGGTTTTGTTGAAACTAATGAGGTAAATATATGAAAACTGATAAGAACAGTGCTTGGTACTTGGTAGATGCAATATGTGTTATTATTTTATCTGTGTTGTTTATTACTAATTTCAATGAATATTCCTTCCTCTACACTTAATTTAAATGTCTATACATTTAAGCCTTAGTTAAAAATATTGCTTTATGAGAGAAGCTCTTCCTAACTATTCTGACTTGTTCAGGTCTCAAAGTTTTGTACTCCCATAGAATCTCATAGCACTGCACTCTTGAACTTACTGTACTCATAATTACCTGTACAATGACTATCTACTTTGGTAAACAGGAAACTCCACAGTGGGTCACTGTGACTTCTTATTTAATACTGTATCCCAAGAATGTAGAATCTCAGTAATTATTTGGTCTAGTAAATGAATAAATGAGTTAATCTCACCACTTCCATAGAAAAAAAGCAGACCTTTGAATAGTACTCTGTGCCAGGGAATTGGCATTCTATTTATGTAATCTTGCTTAGTTACGTATTCAGTAGAATAAACAAGTATTTCCTTACACTTTTTCAAATGTTAAGTGTCTTAAGTTTTAAAAGACTTTGTTCATCACTCATGAATGTTTATTTATCAAATACACTATGCCTGGCACTGTTAGGTATTGGTGTGTTTGTGTGTCTATTTCCTCTTTAGTGTTCACAACTTAATGAGAAACAGCATTTTCTCAAGTTTACAGCTAAAAAGATTGTTCTGTCAAAGTATCAGAAAAATTAAGGGAAAATAAGTATCATACTGTGGGTATGACACAATGTCAAATTTAGGTTGTTGGATATAAAATGACTTTAATTTATGTTAAAAAAGAATTTTCTTGCAATTAACAAAATTTATTACTTCCATACCAATGGTATGCCAAATGGCATACTCAACTGAAAACCTGTTCCTATGTAAAGCAATAAGGATACAAACATGGACCAAGGACATTACCTGCCCTCAGGAAGCTTGTGGTCTAGTAGAATTATTGCCAATGGCACAAATTTGTCTGCCTTCTACTGAGAAATATACACTGAAGTAACAACAAATAAAACATTTTATAGACTTTATAGAATTTTATAGAACATGCCACCACTGTAACCATTTTCCATGTATTTTTCACTAGCTCTCAAAGTTTTCTTGACTCTGGCAGAATATACAGAGGTATTATATTTTTCTAAAATACATATTTTACTTACAATGACATATATACTACATCAACCAATTTGGCAGCCAGATATCTATAAGATGGTAATGCCAGGAATTTGTTAACACTTTTGTTGAAATTTATATTTTGTGGATTTCTATTACCAAAATGATAGAAAGTTAAGTATTACTCTAATTATTGTTTATTTTAAAGGATGAGATACAAGATAAAATGTGAGACAAATTTATTTCAAAATTTTCTTGTAAGACTCTCTGTTCTATTTGTAATCACAATTTCAAATTTTTAACTCTTTAGGGGGAATGTAAGTTCCATCATTATCTAGATTCTGCCTACATATTTCTCTTCAACCTACCCCAACCCCAACCACATCATAGGCTGTATGAGCTTCTTATTGTTCTCCATACACAAAATGCTTTCACATTTGCCTACTTTTACAAATATAATTCCTTAGTATGTATTGCTAGTCCTTGTAAGGAATACCTGACACACACACTATGTTTGAATTAAGATTGACCTAAGTTGTTGTTTCTTCCAGAAGACTTTCTTTCAACCATAGGCCCAAGTGATTTGCTTTTCCTCTATGAATTCATGTTATTTCCATGTGTTAACTTCTTTACTGACACTGCTTACACACTTTTGGAATTCTCTCTTTACTTGAATGTGAGTGCCCTGTGAGAAGGAAACTCTGTCTTAGGCAGCTCTGAATGCCAGAGCATGACACACTGGCAAATGAAACAAATGATTAAGAGGAGCAAAGCGTGACAGATTTAATAAAGCTGAATTATGTTTTTCTAAATTTCTGGTATTTTCATTCTCTTCATTCTGCCTCAGTTTCCTTTTCCAGACACTCCAAGTTTTAAAGTTCTTTATTACTCTTTTCACAGAGAAATAATTATAGATTGCCTTGTATTGTGGCTATTAATGTTTATAGTTTATGTGTACTTATTAGGAAACATATTTCTTAGGAATGGGTACATTGTCCCTTTTAAATAAGCTTTTTATTTTGGAATACTTTCACATTTATTAAAAAAATGTTGCAAAGATACTGGCATATTGTTTTCTTCCTACTATTCGTATCTATCACATTACTCAATACACAGCCTTGGATTATCAATAAGCATTTTCTATTCAAACATCAATTTTAATTTTAAGATCTGCCAACCAAAAAATAACAAACTGAGCTGAAAGGCAAGAAAGGCATTTATTGGGGGTCTTAGAATTGCAATTCAGGTAGCACAGAGTCAGGTAGCAACCCAAAGTGCATCTGGTTTTGGGTCTTCCAGGTAAGGATTTTTAAAGAAAAAGAAGAAGATTACATAAGTTGTTCATGTTGGTGGATATTCAGGGAGCTCCAAATGTCCTTTGGTTAGATAGCTTATTGATTTCTTTTTCTTGTGGTTTGTTTATGCTGTCCAAGATGTCCTTAGGGTTTGGGGGAGCAACGTTGATTGCTGCTATGCCTACTTTGGCAGTTTGTGATATCTGGTTGAGATATGGGTAAGAGCAGCCTCCTTCCTGAATGGCCTCCTGACTCCATTTTAAATCTCTTAGCCATAGTAACTCTATTTTGTTTTACTTCTTTTCACAGATCCATCATTTTGGCGGGTTTCTTGAAGTAAACAATTTAGAAGTGTTTGGAGAGTTCCTCTGCTTAATTACAGCTCTTCTATCATTATTATGATTATTATGATAAAATTATTATTAATTCCAATACTAAGAAATACTCATATTCACTCTACCATTACAGGACAGATGGTGAGCAGAGAAAGGAAGCAAATTCATTGCTGTAATGTTGGCTTTGGTCAGTAATAGATGTCTGGATCAGATTGACAGTAAGAGAGAGAATATTATTAGTTTTAGCAAAATGAAAGATGTGTACAAGAAACTAAAGAGCATCTGAGAATTTATAATTACACAATGATAAATTTGGAATGGACTTTTGAGGTAATCCCATTTACCTCCCCAAATTTACGGGTGGGGAGATAGGTTCAGGGATTCTGAAGCTAATAAAAGGGTAATGCAGCAAATAAGTAGCAGTGTTGGGAACAAATCACAATCTCCATTTCTAAGTCCAGAACTTTCCACACTATATCAAAAGGAGCTCCCCAGTACATTGCTAACCATTTAGGCAGTTTTTCTATGCTGACAATACTTTTGTTGAGAATATAAATTTCATCTCTTTAACGTAACATTGAGCTTCATGAGCCTCAATCAGACAAGGAGGCAACACTGTGTCCTAATAAGAGCCCAAGGTTTTTTGTTTTTATTTTTAACTTTTGTCGGTCTTTTCCCTCTTTTCTGGATACATGACACCTTGATTTCCTCTCTCTCTTTTTTAGCTATGTGGTAATCATAAAATTAACCTAGCAAAGCCTTTTCAAGCCATGTACAGTGACTACTTAAGACTATGACGAGAATTAAATAAAATGAGAATCTTGGTAAAAAGTGACTCCTTACAGCCTGGTATACAGGAAGTGATCACTAACTATTGCTCCCTTTCTTCACCACTAATGGAGAGACATTGCTTTCACTAGGAGACAGGATGGTTTTGAAAAAAGGATCTGCACTTTAGAGTACAACTGAGTAGCACTAATCCCAGTCTGCCAAGTGTTAGATGTGTAATTAATGCCTCAGATATCTGTGCACCTAATCTGTCAAACAGGGATAATAATACAAGTCTCACACAATGTTATGAAGGCTGAATGCCTGCATTAGCTATAATTGGAAGCAAAACTAGATTTTACTGTTTTCTTAATTTTAAAAATAATTTGGTATTTGTTATAAAAATATTTTAAAATAATCAACCTTATTGATTGCCAGGAAATCAATAGAATGTAGTGGAAAGTCACTATCTCTATTTTTCTTTATACATGTGTCTCCAAGAAAAACTATTAAACAGTCCTAATAAGAATATTTTCTAAAAAATAAACTTGACAAGGCAATCTAGCTAATAAATTTTAGAATATAACAGCAGCAACCATTATTCTCATTCATATATACAGTACAGGTAATTATGATGATGATGATAATGACAATAACAATAGCTAATACTGTGCCAGGTGCTTTTTACATTATTTTAAATTCTCAAAGTAACCCTCTATGTTATTATCCTTACTTCATAGACGAGGAAACAAGGACTCTGACAAGTTAAATAATATGCCCAGATTGACATATCTAGAGCTATTGACTCTGGATTTGAATCCATATCTGGTTGCCACCAAAGATCCTTCTTTTTCAGAGATCATATAATTTGTTTTTTCTAATGTCTGAAACATTCCATTTCCTTTGACAAAGATGAGATCAAATTAAAGAAAAAAAAAGAATTTTAGGAAATCAACTAGAGTGCAAAAAGAATAATACTGTGCCTGGTTAATTCCACCCAAATTACAGGTTTACTATTCAAAAGTCATTCACATATACAAATACATACAGAACTCTCGTTTATCATTTTGATTGATTTCAGTAGGAATTAAAATGGACTATGTGCAACCTACTCTTTCTAGACACTAATCTTGCAATTAAACTCCCCCCACCCTTTCTAACAGAATTAATTAAATTTTGTTAATTAAAAATTGAAACCAAAAGTGATAACTTGAAAGTAATGCACTTATACTATGGTAGAATTTATAAACATCAGATCAATGGTTAAATTGTGCATAAACTAAAAGCTGTGGATACTCTCTGCAGGTGAAAATTTTGCTCAGAATATCAAATTTCCCTCCACTGTTGATGTCAAGATGAAGCCTACTTTTATTGCCTTCATGTCTGGTAAACTGTTCTCTTCTAGCCATGATGTACTTTTCCATTACGCAATCTGGAAGCATAGGATCGTGGACAACAATGTCCAGGTTAAGTCTTAAGGCTGAGTTTGGGTCTAGACTCTACTACTTACTAAGCATGCAAACTTCAGAAAAACATACCATCTTGATTTTCAGATTTTTCGTCAGCTTAAAATGAAGATAGTTTTTTAGACCAAGTTTTTAGATTTTTTGAAACATCTGAATGAGAAAATATGCATGAGAGTTCTTGTTTGCAAATTGTAAATGCCAATACAGAAAGGTCCCTAAATTTTGTGTGTGTGTGATGGCGCATGCATGCACATACCAAACTTGGTTGTGTCTGCCCCAAGTCCTTATAACTTCACCGACTCTTTATCATAATATCTTCTTTTCCTGAAAGGATTTGTTTTGCTTTCCCTTCACTGAATTAATGAATTTTTTTCTTCCTAGGAGCATCTTCCAGTAGTAATATTAATAATAATAGCAACAGGAGCTACGTTGATGGGAAATATAATATCTAATGTTTACTATATGCTTATTATGTGTCAATCAATATTCACAACATCCCAATAAAGAAAATATTTTTATCTTAGTCATTGTGGAGACCGTCACCTCCATTCATCCTACTGTGTGTGAATTGTTCTCAGAATCTCTGTCTCTCTCCACATCTATCTGTCTCTGTCTGTCTGTCTCTAGCTCTCTGAGTCTCTTCTCTTCACCCCATCCATCTTCTGCTGCTCCATCATGGAGCCTTCTCCTTCTAGGCATTACTTCTAATTGTGATTTTATAGAAGTTTCACAATCTCAGTAGAGCTGCAGTTCTGCAATTTGCTTAATTACTGATTCCTGTCTGATCATAAACTTTAAGACATTTTTCTCTAAAAAGTTCACCATTAAGACAACAGCAATGGAGTTATTTCCTGCCTGATTCCCCTGTAAGGTTAATTCTGCCAGGAATTTAATTTACCTATGACACCACCAAGTTTGCCTGACATAAATTCACGGTGGCATATTTGAAGTTTGTCCTAATTATATAAACATGTGATTTGAATCAGAAAGACCTGAATTCTAGAGCACGCTTTGCACCTCAGTCTTAGTATTAAACCTCAATTTCCTTGTTGCTAAAGAGATGAAAACATTATGATCTCTTCTTTAGCCTGACTGAAGCTTAAGTGAGATAACACATTCAAAATATTTAGCAGCTTCTGGAACAGAGTAAATTCTGATTCTAATATCGTATATCTGCTTTGCTCCAGACACAGTTCAAGGTATATCACAGAGAGCTCAATATCAGATAGTGAAGTTCTTGAGTCAGGGTTGGTGAGATTCAGTAATTTGCCCATGGTTCAAGGGCAATTAGATCAGAAGTCTGTTGCTTTTCAAACACACCTTCTCTGCTATATTAACAGCTTTGCTTCCAGAAGGGAAGGAAGATTGTATGGTGTACATTTAGAGTCTTGTTCTTGACATATACAAAAAATTCCTTGGTTTTCTTGGGCCATCTTGGAAACAGTTATAACTCTTGAGACATTGAATTCCTTGCCATTTAGGATACCAAAATGATAGTTTATTAAATGGCATCTTAGCTGTCCCAAAGTTAACGCAAACTTAAAAAGTTTTCTGAGTTTCAATCAGAGAATGATTTTAGCCACTGGGAAAATCTGATTCAATAATAGCAGACAAATGGTAATAAAATACGTAATTTCAGCTTCTTAGATATGAAAGACCTTAATGGGACTTTTGATCAATTCAGGTATTTTCTCAAAATTTGGGTGCTGCAATAACATCCTGTAAATCAATTGAGCCATTTATTTCCTGGTGTTCTCCTCTTTCTCTTACACTTGATGATTCTGCCTTGCTTGAATAACTGTAGATTGCAAATCATTTTAATGTTTATCTCTCCAATTGACTTTCCTTTCAGATGTGAATAATTCATCTTCACTTCTTTCTTTGAGTCTTAAGTGCCAAATCTTATTGTATGAAATGCTAATGTAATCTTGAAGATTTTCAGGGTGGGGGGAAAAGAGAGGGCAAAGCCAATTAATCTTTTTAAAAAATATATTGCCTTTGTTGAATTTTATTGAAAAAGAGACAAGATTTTTGTTTCGTAAAAACTACCTATTACATTTCTATGGGGTAATGGTTGGTATTTATGTTGGGTTATGGCATAAATGTAAGCAAAAATCTCTTTTACATTACAATCAGAAACGGTACTTTTCAAAATAACAGAATGACTAATGAAATCAAATATCTTGAGTTAGAAGACATAGGGTAATAATGAAATATGGTTGACTTAAAAAAAAAAAGTAACAGATAATGGATATGTTACTAGATTTTCTCCTAAAATGGGTCCAAATATCAGGTGTTTCTTTATATTTCAAAGGAATTTGATCTGTAGACACCAATATTTTGAGTCTGTATGTGGGAAAGAATACCAGAATTGAGGACAAAACATAAAGAAAAATGATATATTTCTAAATGGCTGCATACCATGATTTACAGAGAGGTAGCATATTCATCTTTACCAGTGGTAAAACAGAGGAAATTAGGGGGCACAAAGTGGCAGGAGAATTGAAGGAGTCTCTTTTGACCTTTCTGTAGAACAAATGAAGAAATAGATAGGCCAAAAGCTAGGGTGTTAAGTCTGATTAGGAACGGACTAGATAATCAAAACAAATTTTGATTAGCTGATCAGTGTCATCTAGAATGACTTTTCTAGTGACTTAACCCTGAAGTTTATCCTTTATATCCCCCTTATCATTTTAAGGTAATATCTCTGGTTTAGTGATCGTACCAAAAACAAACATATCAAATGGGTAGTTGCTATGAAGCTGGGACAAACAAAAAATGTGTTGGAGACATGTACTAAAAATAGCTAACATGCATTGAGCGTTGTACTTCAGGCTTTACACCATCGCTCTTAACCTTCACAACAATCCTACAAAATAAGTGACCTTATTAACTTCATTTTACAGTCAAGGAAGGGAACTGAGTCTTAGAAAGATTAAGACCACACTGGCCAAATAACAATGGGGCTTGGAATCAAGTCTAATGCCTTCATTGCTCACAGCATACTATTTTTATATATGACCCAGTATCCATAATTTTAATATCATATAACAGTTTTAAAAGAGACAGGTCAATAGGTTGAATCTAGTAAGTTGCAATCATTAAATATAAGTATTTCTATACAGGTCTAAAATTATACTCTTTACCTAGAATGACCTTTCATTCTATGATCTATCTTTTAAAACCCTACCCATCTTCTAAGGCCTGGCTTAGAAGCAACCCCTCTGTGAAATATACTCTGATAACATTAAACATAGATGATCATTTTTCCCTTGCTTGACATAATTACTTGGGCATCCAAATACTTTTCCTATGATATCCTTTTTATAATTTTGTATGCAATTTAAATGTATTTGCTTATAAACTTTTGGTTTTATTCTAATGAATTTTGAATCCCTTGAGAGAAAGAACCAAGTCTGATTTACCTTTTAATTTCCACACACTAAAACACATAATAGAAATTCAACAAGTACTTGAATATAAATATGAAAACACATGAATAAGAATCTAAATGATCAACTCAATATGAATATTTGAAATCCGTCTATATTGCTTGAACTTCCAATCTGTTTAAAACAACTTGAAGGAATTATCTCTAGAGAAGCAGATTTCAAAGAATTAAATTGGGTAAATATTCCTAATATTCAAAAGTATAATTATTTGTCTATGCTTGAATGATATAATCCTACTCATATAACCTACTTTCAAATTATATTAATTGCCCAGGATCCTTATTGCCTCTGTGACTTTGATGAAAATGCCACCTCTACCTAGAATGACCCACCCCAGTCCTTTTGGGAGCTTATTTCTACTCCTGCTTAAAAGACCCAGCTCAGACTTTCCCCTCCAGAAGAGAACTTTCCAAACCCTTCTCTAGCTCTTTTTCCTGGAGAAAGTTAGATGTCCCTTCTGGATTTAGATGTCTAAATTTTTATGAGAGTATTCTGGGATTGCCAGCTGCCAGGCATCTGGGGTTCTGGTAGCTGTAGAAGCTGAGTTCAATGTAGCGCCTTCTCCCCCAGATAACTGGAGAGCTTCAGGTACCAACTCTGGCTCCTGCTGGGAACCCAGAGATTGAACTACTCAGAGTTAATTTGGGGGCAATTCTACTTGTTCCATCACAGTGTCTAAGTGGTTCTGGAGGATATAAATCAATGCATAAATTAGATTCTAAACGGGTGAATATTGAGTATATTCTTTAAAGGAAGTAATATATATTGGGTAAGATATTGTGAATATAATGCATTATACAACTGTAACTCGATAATCTTCCCAGAGTACAAATTGCATTTTTTCCTTCTTAATTATCCCAAATTGTTTCCTGTTTCCTGAATGTTCAATGTCAAACTACCTTTAGTCTCAAGCTTTAAATTCTTTTGTCCTTCATATTTTCTATGCTCCAGTTAGGATTCCAAAATGACATGCTACCAATTGCATGACCAAGCCATGGGATCTTCATGGCTCAACCTGTTCCTTCCATCTTGAAATGCCTTCTTCCTTCTTCTTCATCTTGAAGATCTATCTTGAAGACTCAGCTCAAAGGTCAACATCTTGATGAAATCTTTACCTCATTCTCCGAGCCCCCACAGAGAAACTTTGACTAGAATGTCAAAGTTTTTGCAGTGATTGTGCTTTTGTTACCTTTCCTAATTGTTAACTTGGAGGATGGAAAACATTTTTTTTTCTATTTCAAGGTATTTCTAGTTCCTAGCATAGTGTTCAGAGTTTAGTTATTGTTTATTAAGAGATTGTTAAACAAAAACAATCTATCTGAATGTGAAAGAAGAAATAAAATAGCTTCTTACGGTCAACTATAAAGCAGGTAATTTAAATGTTTTAAAGTAGTTTCATATATTGAACTACATTTTTATAGTGTGGAACTTTACATTTTAAAATATCATAAATCCATGCTGAGCAGTTTTATAAAGGTTTATTCTGAATATTAAATGGAGTTTATCCAACTCAGGATATCCTGGCATAAATCTCATAAAATGCTTACTTCAAAAGCTTAATGCACATACTGGGTTGTGTTTGTTCAGTCATTTGTATTACAACCTGCTGGTAATTAAATAGTAATACTTGCATGTTCCCAATCAAACAGAGAGAAGTAATTGCCATGAGAAGTGAAGATAGATTAGGATGAGATTCAGTCCTAGGGAAATAGCTTTGTACCTTTAAGTACATTTAATGCCAGCAATTGGGCTAAGAGCAGCTATCTTCAGTCTGGTGGAACAGCTCAGGAAGGGCCATAAAGAAGCTCACCTCCTTTCATGTAGCTAAGCTTTAAGACAGGTTCCCAACATGCAAAGGGTTTTAGATTAGGTCACTAGACCTAGAGTTTTCTAAACTGGAACAAAAAGTCTAAACAATAGCTCTAAAGAATATTAGTGCTTCCCTTTTTCAGTTTGATTATTATGTATTATATGATTTTAATAGTATATTAAAATCCCCATGTTAATCACTTAAGAACTAGACATTAAAACCAACATCCAGGGGAGCGGATGTAGCGTAGTGGTTGAGCACTTGCTTCCCCTGTGTGAGATCCCAGGTTCGATCCCCGGTACCTCCAAAAAAAAATAGAAAATTGTTTAGAAAAGTCTCCTCTTCAAAACAAAGAAACAAACAAAAAACCAACCTCCAGTTACAAGGGATGAAAAGCCTGAGTGAGTGTGATGAGTGTAATAAAAGACAAAATGAAAACAGACAAAGAAGGATCTCTAGACAAATAGAGCTAAAATAAGTTATATAATTTGTTCCACAGATATTTACTGACAAACACTGTAAATAGTTCCAGTAAACTGGACAGATAGTTTGGAGTGATGACTCAGCACTTATTAGCTATGCATCCCTAAGTGAATTGTAGCTAACTGAACCTCAGATTTCTCATATGTAAAATGAAATTTATAACAATATCAATTTTGAGGGGGAGGATTGTGTTGAAGATTAAATGAAACAATACAGGTAAAGTTCCTGGAAAATAGACTCAATAAATATCAGATATTTTATTATTATTTTCAATGAAAATCTGATCCGGTCATTCTCCTGCTAAAATCCCTTCTCTGGTTTCCTGCTGTGGCTCAAAACCAAATCCAAACTCTCAGACTTGGAGCTCAGGCCTGCTTATATCCCACACCTCCTGCACTCTCTCCAACCTCAACGTGTGCCTCTTTTCTCTTAGCCCACCATGCTTCACAAGACCCAACATTAGTCCCTCAAACTGCTTATTACAGAACCTTACTGTTTGTTTTTTTCTATCAGGGACGTTCTTCCTCCAGCAAAGATGACACATGGCTAAATTTTCCTCACTCTCAGGTCTTTTATTAAATGCTACCTCCACAGAACATCTTTCCAGTCTGCCCTTCTTAAGCAAGAAATGCCCTCCCAAATACAGTCACTCTCAGTTCTTTCGGACTGCACCGTGATATTTTCCATCATTGTACTTATCGCAACTTAATTATTTTTTAAATTGTTCATTATTCACTTCCCTGGCTACAATTTAATCACTTGATTAAAGCGACCATGTATATTTCCTTAGGTGCTCAAGAAAGATTTGTTGAATGAACTAGTGGAGAGAAAGAGACATGAGGGAGACATGTGGTCATATTTTCCCAAGAATTTAATGAGGAAAACAGAAATGGTTTAGATAGAAAATTAGTAATAGGAGTAGTATATAACTAACTGCTAAAGGCACTGCACTTGCAGTATGAACTTTGAGCAATTATAGCAAAGACCCTAGGGATCTTTTTCTCTTAGTAGGGAGAAGTGAACAATTAAATGAGAAACTTTGTGTGGCACATATAGTGAGTTAAGAAAATGACAAATAAGGAACTCCAGAGAGGACCAAGTCAAAGAAACAATTCTCAGGTGAACTTTGATAAGATTTTCACCAGTGGGATGAGATTTGTAGCAGAAATTTACTCTATGTTATATGCAGTTTTTACATGTATTTTATATTCTGCTTAGTAAGTTTGTCTATACTTGCTATTTATTTTTAATATAAGGTTCAGAATAAAGATATCATAATGATATTATTAAGAAGAACTAGTTAAGATGGGTGCATTGTTAGTGGGAATACAAAGGTTATAGACCTTTTGAAATTGCTACTTATTGAGAGTCACAAAATGCACATAACCTTTAACATAACAATTCCACCATGGGGACTCTGTTGTTGTAATAATAACGCAAGATAAAAAAATAACCACTATAACCAAAGATGTTTATTATAATGTTATTTACAGCAGTGAAATAGAATAATCATCCTAAATGCGTTCACATAAGAAACTAATATGTATTCAGGTTTACAGATTGTAATGTTATAGGAAAATGCATATATTTTTACTGAAAACAGGTATGAATTTAAATATTTGCAATGGTAATTTCTATCTACTATTCTAAATTTTACAAATTTTCAAAAATGTGCATATATTAATTTCTGGGTCAGTCAGGGTTCAATCATCAAAGAAGGATCAGTCGGAGATTTTATACATATATATGACCAATATATAAGATCAATATGAAAAAAAATATAAATATATATAATATGAGGAATTGGCTTTCACAACTCTATGAACTAGCTAAGCAAGTCCACAGGACAGGCACCACGAAGGGAAAATCATGAGCTGGCTGTAACCCCATGGGCATGAGATAAAGCTTATTGTCCACAGGCAGGCAGACAGGAAAGAATATCCAGAATGAAGGGAGAGCAATTGCAGATTCAGTTGCTATTTGGTATCTTGGTCCACAGAAGTTTAAAGCTTTCTTTTGAAGGACTTCCACCTGATTAAGGCAGGCCCACCTAGAATAATCTCCCTTTTGATTAGCTTTAAGTTACAGCAGTGCCTAGGTTAGTGTTTGACTGAATAACTGGACAAAGTGTTTGCTATTAAATGGCTACTGCCTCCCGTGCATCTTCCTACTCACTCTCCAATTGAAGCATCCCTGGAGCTTCCACTGGAAAGGGACCCCTGAGGTCTCCTGAGGTCTAGTTCTGCCTGTCCAAGTTGATACATCATAAAGCCACCATAATTGCTTTTATAATCTGAAAAATAAAAATAGGCACATTTTAAAAATCTGAGTACCTGTAACAGTGATAGAAATAAAAAGGAAGGCACTATGGAGGCCTATTATGTGCCAGTGACATGATGTGTATAATGCCATTTTATCTAATATTACATAATATTTATAATTATTTTGTCTCGCTTGCCGATTCCAATGAAAGTGAAAGAGAGGAACGTCATCTATCTTGTCCAGTACTATATTTCCAGTGCCTGGTACTTAATAAATATTCACTAAATATAAAAATAAACTAGCAAATAAATACATTTTCACGTCAAGGCTATGAGCTAAATATTATTATCCCTACTTTACAAATAAGAAAATGAAATTCAAACAATTTTTCCTGGATTATGTAACAGCTAAGTGGTAGAAATAGGTTTCAAATCTCCAAGACTTGGTTTCAAAGTCTGAATTCTTCGTACAATACTAGTCTCTAAGGCATTTGTGTTTTAATAAAGTCCCTTTATGAAGGACAAGATTTCCATCAAGAAATATCATTCCAAGAGGACTCATCAGCACTCGTTTTAATGTCTGAGATAAAAAGAAGGAGAAGGGAAAGGAGGGAAGAAAGCAAAAGTAGGAAGGGCTGGGAAAGCAGAGATCACTGGGCACAGCAGGCGGGGTCAGAGCAAGGCTATCTAGTCTGGAAGAAGCCCTTGCAGGGTGAGACAGGCTCTAAGATGAACCAGATCAATATGAAAATCAAGTGCATTATCTTTGTTTACATCCCAGGTGTTGGAGGGTGAGGCTCCTCAGTAAGGGAAGGAGCCCGGCTGTAAGTGATGGATGTCCCTTAAATGACGCTTTGCAAAGCCTTCATCGGGTGCTGGCAAAAACAGTCACAAGAGCAACAAATGACTTTCTTTTAAGTTCCAAGAGCAAGACATAGGAGACAGGCAGTGTGAATGTCACAGTCACCATTGAATTGATTTCTCAGCCACGGAGGCTGAGGAGCTGTCTCCAGAGGAAAAGGAAGGCTCACAAATACACAGAATCAAGAAAGTTTGAGTTGTTTTTAATGTAATCCAAGACATTTATTTCTTTTATTATTTTTTAAGGAAAATTCTTTACTCATTATTTAGAAATGGAATAAAAACGACCAAAAAAATGGAAAACAAAGATGAGAAAATGATCATTATTTATCCCACCACTCCTATCTTTTCTTTCTTTTTCTTTTTCAAGTTTCTTCTCTACTTTTAACAGAAATCAGCTTCTGACCTAAATTTATGAAGAGGTCAGCACACTTTCAAATTATACAGTTAAGCTTCACATCAATGAAATTTAATGGTTTATTATTCACAAATTAATAAACCATTAAATATATGAGAAGTTATCTGGAATTAACAAGTATTCCTCATTTGCTCATTATACATTCCTACAGAAATGCACATCCCTCACGCATACAAGGATTTCTGTATACTAAAATGTCACAGAAATGCTTTAGGAAATGTGTGGAATAGAGAAGAGAAGCAGCAAAACTTCACCCAAAATACAAAAAGTTATTGGTGAATTTTGAATAATATCAAATGAAGGCAATTAGAGCATAAAGAAGTTACATTATAAGTTCAGGGATAACTAAAATTCTGATTTTAAAAATATTATTAAAATATCAGCTACACATCCTATTTACAAAATGAAGAATGCTTTGCCTATGGAAATTATTGGTAACAAAGAAAGTGAGCCATTTCATAGAGAATGGATGAAGTAACTACCATAACTAGAGAAAGCCAGTTGCTTGAAATAATATGGGGTGAGGGCATTTATTCATTTATTCATTCATTCATTCATCTCTTGGAATAGTTCAATACTTATTGATCATGTATTCTGAGCTGGCTATGACTAAAAGTTGGAGATTCACTGGGTTAAAAGGTTAAAATTTCTTGTTTCAAGAACCTGGTAGACTAAGGAAATTTCATGTAAGTAAGGAATCTTAGTTCTGCACTAAATATGATGTTATAAAAGAATTGATGAGGCCATGCTGTGGCCCCATAGGAGGGACACATCAGCTCTTCTCTGGATTTTATAAAAAATTCCAGCAGAAGTGGTGCTTAAGCTGAACAAAAGAGCAAGAATGAGCAAGATGAAGAGGGCAGAGGTGGAGGTGTCAAAGAGCAAAGAGCAAATACAAAGACATATAGTCAAGAGAGATCATGGCTCAATGTGAGAAATTCAAAATAGATCATTGTAACTAGGGAACATAGATAAGGAGGAAAGTTATCTTAGTTGAGGCTAAAGAGATAAGACTCAAGATCAAGAAGGAGTGTGTAATTCAAGAGAAGGCATTTTGGAACAATTTTTTGTGGTGATGTATGTACAACACTGCGATTATGCTAAAAGCCATTGATTGTACACTTCAGATAGATTGTAAGGTATGTGAATATATTTCAATAAAGCTGCTTTAAAAAAGAGAGGAGGCATTTTGTTTTTATCCCAAGAGCAATGGGAAGCCAATTAATTATTTTAATCTGGGAATCTGGTCTCTCTTTTCCAGAGAGATGTTATGGTTTCATGCTCTTGGGCCATCAGTTCAGACACCATCAGGACATGAGAGGAGGTAAAGGCTAGGGGGCAAGCTTTCACAAATAACCCCATCTCCCTCACTGACCCAGGGGCTTTCCTATCAAAACCTGATTTACCATATCTGGGGAGCCCACTGCAATGACTACCAGAAATTACTCCCACATTGAGTGTATACAAGGGTATTATCACCCGGGCCAAAGAAAATTATGGCCATACATCAGTGCCCTAAAGATTCAGTAAAGCCAGTTGCAAAATCTCTACCATATCGGCCTAGGGATTCTAGTCCAACACTCTCCAATTTTTCAGCTGTAAACTGTCAGAATGGTTAACACCATCAGAACAACTGTCTATATTTATACTCTATTCAGCACCATGTGAAGTCATGGTCTTCTGATAGTATCACTTTTACGTGACTTCAGTATTGAGGTTCATGTGCAAGATCTAAGCCATCTATATCCAATGGGTCCTTGAACTGCACTATTTATTAAATTATACTTTTTATTTGTAAAAATGTTTTAGATTACAGAAAAGTCACTTTGATAATATGGGATATTCCTTCACACACTCCCCTACTAATAACACCCTACATTAGCATGGTACATTTGTTACAATTGATGTACAAATATTGACACCTTGCTACTAACCATGGTCTGCAGTTTACATTATGGTTTATACTCTGCACTGTACAATTCTATAGGTTTTGATAAAATGTATCATGGCCTGTATCCATCATTGCAAAATCATGCAAAACAATTCCAACACCCTTAAATGCCCTATGGTTCCACCCACTCTTCCCTCCCCCTTGCCCTCCCCTCCGAATCCTTGGCATCACTATCTCTACATCAATGCCACAAGTTCTTCTGTTAATACAACAATAATAAGTCTACTTTGGTCCATGGCAGCATCCCACCCCACCCCCATGTCCATTTATTTCTTAATCCTGAGGATTTGGGGATGGTGATGCCTTCTCTGCTTCAGACTGAGAGGGGGCCTATATCTTATGGGGCAGAAGGAAGGAACTGTTTTGATTCAATTGTAAGTACTCTTTGCTTTTTGGGATTGGGGTTATCCATCAACATCATGTTAGTTGTCCTGGGCGAGTCTGACGAACTGGAGAGTAGGTGCTGGCAGCAACTCTGCTGAGATTCAGGGTTCAATCGGCATATGAACAGACCAAAGATGTAAGTATCTGGGACATACATTTAATAGGTGTAGTGCTCATTATAGGTTCAAGTAAAAGGGGTAGAAGAATCATTAGTGTAGGGAATTTATAAATGAGTCTAACTCTGTTACAGTGGGGAAATAGGCTATCATATATTCCAAGGTAAGTCCCACCAATGGGGTGCTGATCTCTTGGCATTGTGTGCCTTGTCTATGGTGTCCAGATATCTCTAGAGTCCTCAGGAGCACCCCTGTTTGAGGCACTGTTTACCATGGCAATTAGTGAGATCCGCCTGAGTTACGCATAAGCGTAACCTCTGAAATGACCTCCTGACTCACTTTGAAATCTCTTAGACATAAAAACTCTTTTGTACTTAATTTTTCCCTCTTTTGGTCAAAATCTCTTTCCAAATGTATGTCTGGTCGGCACTTGGTAATAATCCCTTGGTGCCAGGGAGACTCATCCCCAGGAGTCATGTCTCACACTGTTTGGAAGGTAGAGAGTTTATTTGCTGCTTTTGGCTTAGAGAGAGGCCACATATGAGTAACAAGGAAGTTTTCAGGAGGTACTTCTTAGGCAATAGTTGTTACTAGGCTGTTTCAATTTTACAAGAAAAAGGTTCATAAATATAAGCATTAATATCAAGGGCTTGGCATATTAGTTTGTTTTCTTTTATTAGCAATTGCTTATGCTCTGGAGATTCTTGCCATTCTAGTAGAGAACATAGCAGGGCTCCCGAGAATAGGAATTTAATATTTTGTTGGTTATTGTGTGGGTCTTCTCCCACTGAGATAACACCCTATGACCACATGAACTCATTTATATTCCATAAAGGCATGCCTCAGGTGCGCCCTTCCCCACACATCTTCCCCCCCACTGACACCCTGCACCAGCGACCCTCCCCTGCCATAGTTGTTGAAAGAACACTCCCACAACTGTATTCTCAACTACAGTCCTCTACCTCCCCAGAGTTCACCTATTCCTTCCTCCAGCCCTCCCCCCAGCTCTAGGGATAGCCCAAGCCATCCTCCCAAACTCACCAAGCTCACACTTCAGCATCATCGACCCCATTTACGTTGCTGCACCACCATCACCCCTATCCATTGCCAAACTTACCCCATCCACCTTATCATAGATTCTGTCCATATTGAGCATTGGCGCATTACTCTCTACTCACTTTCTAGCTCCCAGTAACCTATCTTCCAGACTCTACCTCTGTGAGTCCACTCAATATCCATAGTCCATATCAGTGAAATCATGCAATATTTATCCTTTAGTGACTGGCTTACTTTACTCAACACAAGATATTCAAAATCTATCCGTGTTGCCATATGTGTCAATAGTTCATTCCTTCTTACAGCTGAGTAATTTCCCATCACATGTATATACCACATTTGGTTTATCCAGTCATCCATTGACACTTGGGTTGCTTCCAACTTTTGGCAACTGTGAACAATGACACAATAAACAGTATGCATATATCTGTTTGCATCACTGCTTTCAATTCTTCTGGATATATTCCTAGTAGTCAGATTGCTGGATCATATGGCAATTCTATACTTAGCTTCCTGAGGAACCAACAAACCATCCTCCACAGTGGCTGCACATTCTACATTCCCACTAGCAGTGGATGAGTGTTCCTATTCTTCCACATTCTCTCCAAAACTTATAGTTTTTTTTTTTTAAAGCAGCCAGTCCAATAGGTATAAGATGATATCCCATTGTAGTTTTGATTTGCATTTCCCTAATAGCTAGGGAATAGAAAAGGCCAGCAAACCCACTCAACTAGGACAGAGTAGTCTCTTCAACAAATGGGGCTTGGAGAACTGGATATCCATATCCCAAAGAATGAGAGTATTACCATCTCACACCCTATACAAAAATTAACTCAACATGGATCAAAGACCTAAATATAAGAGCCAAGACCATAAAGCTCCTAGAAGATAATGTAGGGAAGCCTCTACAAGATCTGATGGCAGGAATTGTTTTCATAAAGTTTACATCCAAAGCATGAGCAACAACAAAAATTAGATAAATGGGACCTCCTCAAAATTAAAAACTTTTGTGCTTTAAAGCAGTTTGTCAAGAAACTGAAAAGGCAGCCTAATCAACAGGTGAAAATATTTGGGAACCATCTATCTGATAAGAGCTTAAGATCCAGAATATATAAATAAATTTTATATCTCAAAAATAAAAGATAAACAACCCATTTAAAAAATTGGCAGATTTGTATAAATGTTTCCCCAAAGAGGAAATACAAATGTCTACAAAACACATGAAAAGATGTTCAACATGACTAGCTACTAGGGAACCTCACTTTTATACCAAATGTTATATAACTTTAAATATCCTTATATTCTTTATAACAGCTATCTTGATCTCCTACTTCCAGGGTCAATGCCACCTATTTGAGATCATTCTGCGTTACATTAAAATCATCATCTGTTTCTTTCTTTCTTTTTTTTTTTT
>JAQZBX010048528.1:0-20178 GCA_029593785.1 Cabassous unicinctus
GGTCCCAGGGATCGAACCCTGGTCCCTCCATGTGGTAGACAGATGCTGAACCACTTGAGCCACATCCATTTCCTTATTTTGCTGTTCTTTTACAAGTTCTTCTGGCTATGTATTATGTCAATGACTTAATATCTTCTTTTTTAAATATATATTTTTAATTTTTATAGATATTTAAATTACATAAATGTTACACAAAAATATAGGAGATTCCCATATGCCAAACACCGTACACCTCCCACATTTTCCCACATTAGTAACATCCTTCATTTGTGTGGTTCATTCATTACAATTGATGAAAACATTTGGAGCATTGACACTAAGCATGGATTATAGTTTACATTGCAGTTTAAAATCTCTCCCACACAATTTTGTAGGTTATGGCAAGATATGTAATGACCTGTATCTGTCATTGTAATGTAATTCAGGACAATTCCCAAGTCCTGAAAATGTTCCCATATTACACCTGTTTTTCCCTTGCCCTTCTCTCAGAACCTCCAGTGGCTACTGCCTCCACATCCATGATATAATTCTTTACATTGCTAGAAGCACAGTAAGTCTATAGTAGAATACCAGTAAGTCTACTTTAGTCAATAGTTCATTCCCCAATCCTGAGGATTCTGGGATGGTGATGCCCACTCCATCTCTGATTGAGAGGGTGCTTTGATATCAAGGGGCAGATGCATGGGACTCTCTTTCTTGCAGTTCTAGACACTCTCGGTTCCTTGGGATGGTCATTGTCCATCATCATCTCCTTGTTAGTTGTTCTGGGTGAGTCCAATGAGCTGGAGATCAGGTGTTGCAACTCCTTTGATGATCAGGGCCCAGCTGGCACATGGGCACCTCAAAGATTTTAGTCTTTTGGACATACACCTATCAACCTTAGTACTAATTATAGGTTCAAATAGAAGGGTCAGAAGAGCCATATTTAAGGAAACCACAACTGAATCCATCTCTGTCACCTAGGGGGCCATAAATTCCAAAGTAAGGCCCTCTGACAAGACATCAAACTCCTGACCTATCTGCCCTGACTTTAGTGTCTGGATGTCTCTAGAACCTTCATGATCCCTACTATTTGAGGTAGTATTTACTTTGGCTGTCAATGAGATCCTGCTGAGTCATGCATAAGTGTAACCTCTAGAATGACCTCCCAACTCACTTTGAAGTCTCTTAGCAATATAAACTCATTTGTCTTTACATTTTCCCCCTTTTGGTCAAAGTCTTTTTCCATTGCATTGCTAATTAGTGCTTGGTAGTAATCCCTTGGTGGAGGGGAGGCTCATCCCTGGGGGTCATGTCCCATGCTGGGGGAAACGTAATTAATTTACATGCTGAATTTGGATTAGAAATAGACCACATTTGAGCAATAAGAAGGCTCCCAGTAGGTTACTCTTAGGCACCCTATAATACTAGGCTAAGTTCCAATTTCAAGAATGAATGTTCATAAGTACAGTCATCAATATTAAGGGCCCATCAATGGAACATCCTCCAGGTATATAAATTTCCCTGTTCAGCACTGACTTTGCTTCATACCATATTTTCTGTTATGTTGTGTTCTTGTTTTCATTCCTCTCAAGAAACCTATTGATTTCTCTTGCAATTTCTTCTTTGACCCACTGATTATATGAGTGTGTTGTTTAAACTACTATATTTGTATATTTTCCCTTTTTCTACCTTTTGTTGATTTCCAACTTTATTCCATTATGATGAGAGAAAGGGATTTGTATAATTTTGTTCTCTTTGATGTATTGAGATCTTCTTTGTGACACAACATATGTTCTATCCTGGAGCAAGATACATGAGAGCTTGAGAAGAATGTATATCATGGTGTTTTGGGGTGCAATGTTCTGTATATGTCGATTAGTGTTAGTCCATACATCATATTATTTCAACTTTCTCCTTCTTTATTGATCCCTTGCCAAGATGTTCTATCCAATACTGAAATTTCTGTATTGAAGTATCCAACTATTGTTTAGAGAAATCTATTTCTCCCTTCCATTTTGCCAGTGTTTGCATCATTTAATTTGTGGCATCCTGGTTAGGTGCATATACATTTATGATTGTTATTTCTTCCTGGTGAATTGCCCCTATTTATTAATATATATCTTTCATTGTCTCTAAGAACAGTTTTGCTTTTAAAATCTATTTCATCCAAAGTCTTTTATTTTCTATATGTATCCTTGGGTCTAAGCTGTGTCTTTTATAGACAGCATATAGATGCTGTCAGATATTTTATAGATGCATATAGATATTTTCTTATCCATTCTGCCAGTCTGTGTCTCTTGATTGGGGCACTTAATCCATTAACATTCAATGTTATTATTGTAAATGCAGTTCTTACTTTACCCATTTTGACCTTTAGTTTTTACCTGTCATATTTTATTTTCACAACCTTTTTTACACTATTAGTTACTTTTACTGATATAATCTTCATTTCTATACTCCCTTCCAAGTCTCTTCTTTTCAGGCTGTAACACTACCTTTTTTATTTTCTGCCAAGTTGATCTCTTGGCTACAAACATTCCCAGTTTCTGTTTATCTATGAATATAAACACCTTCAATTTTGAAAAGCAATCTTGCTAGATAAAGATTCTTCACTGGCAATTTTTCTCATGATTTACCTTAAATATATCATACTATTGCCTTCCTGCCTCCATGGATTCTGATGAGAAACCAGCACCTAATCTTATTGGGTTTCCCTTGTATATGGTGGATTTATTTACTCTTGCTGTCTCAGAATTCATTGTCTTTGGCATTCAACGTTCTGATTCGTAGGTGTCTCAGAATAGGTCTAGATTTATTCAGATGGGACTATATTTTTCTTCTTTGACACAGATATCTATGTCCTTTCAGCCATTACTTCTTCAAATATTCCTTCTGCCCCTTTTCCCTTCTCTTCTCCTTCTGGGACAACCATGACATGTATGTTTGCATGTCTTTTGCTGTCATTAATACCCTAAGACCCTGTTCAATTTTTTCCATTCTTTTCTTTATCTGTTCTTTTGTGTATTTGCATTTGTAGGCCATTCCTTCAAGCTTACTGTTCCTTTCTTCTGCCTCCTCAAATCTGCTATTACGTACCTCCAGGGTATTTTAATTTCATTTTTTGTGCTTTTCATTCCCATAAGAAGTGCTATTTTTCTACGTATACTTTCAAATTCTTCTTTGTACTCAACCAAAGTTTTCTTAATGTCCTTAATCTCTTTAGCCATCTCATTGAATTTATTAAGGAGATTTGTTTGAACATCTATGCTTCGTTTTCTCTATTCCTTTAAGTCATCACAAGGCTTATCTTGTTCCTTTGACTGGACCATATCGTCCTGTTTCTTGGTATGGACTGTAATTTTTTCTTGGTGTCTTAGCTTCTGGTTTACTAGATGTATTTAGTCTAGCCAATTTCTCTCTTTAGTTTAGGGCTTTCTTGTCCTTTCTCCATTACTGATTGTGTGTTAGGAGCCAAGGATATAGTTTGTATTGGAAACTCTGGAGGCTAATGCTGCCCACATTTGGAACCAATGAAGTTTCTTCCACCTTCCTCCCCTTCCTGGGGAAGGGATGGAGCTGTAAGTGTGGGCAGCAAACTAAGTTGTGTGAGTCAAAGGTAACCACAGTTACCTTGGTAGTCTGACATAACACCATTGCCTCACCTCCTCTGCTAGGGTTGGGTATTGATCCACTGGCATGCCCAAAATTCTAATTGGTGTGTGCTGAAAGCACTTGCAGTTGTCTTGAAAATCCTTTCAACCTGTATCTTCTGCCCTTTAAGGGGTAGGGATGGGACCACAGGTGCCCAACAGACCAGTCCATGCAGGCCAAAAGCACCTGCAGCTGCTCAGAGATGCTGAAGAAACACCTGATAACTCCTATGCTATCGGGGGGTTGAGCTGAATCCATAGATGCCCAAGGGTCCCATCTCTTCAAATCAAAAGTGCTGCTGTTGCCCAGAGAGGCTGGGGCAGGTCACCCCACCTTCTTTCTTGCTGGAGGTGGGGCTGGAGTTTAGGCTAGAACTGCAATCGGTCTTGGTGAAAAGATGCTGACCCAACCTTCACTATGGTTTTCTATCCACCTTGCTCTTCCACATTCCAGAGGTGGAGTTAAAATAGCAGCTACTGGACTTTTTCTGACTTGGACAGGTTCAAATTTTAACTGGTCTTAGGATTATACTTTAATGAGCTCAATTTACTAATCAGTAGCTGAAGTCTGGGTCTGACCATCTCTTTTTCATCCACTTTCTGGGAATACACATGGTTAACAATAATATTGCCAGGTAGCTTAAAACTTAAAATGAATAAAAATAACCATCATTATTTGAAGCCTGTTATATCAAATTAATTTTAAATTGAGTGTTTTTATCAGCATATTCAAAAGGAAAAGTTATTGGCAAATTTCAAAGACTAGTTTATCATATGCCTTGGGAGAGAAAAAGAGATTTGGGAGAACAAGACAGGGCGAATAATTAAAGAAATGCAAGGACATCCATGGTTCAAACTGGAAATATTAGTATTATAGGGGGGTTGTCAAGAGGGTGAAGAGTGAGCAGGTAGAAAAGAGAATGGAAAATATCACAGACATAAATAGGAAGAGCATACTGAGAAGAGTTGATAAGTATATTCAAGCATAATTTTGTATAAATATATTAGTGTTTCTTGTGATGGACAAGTAACATGTGGCATATTTTTGTCCTCAGACAGATCAAAAGGAACATATTAAAGATTTAAAGAGCAGTAAGATAATACTTTTTATATTAAATAAATCACTGTGTAATCTATATAAAATATTTTATGTAATAAGTACATATTCAAAACAATTTCAAAATAGCAATAACATTCAAAATAGAACCAGGATAAATATAAATAAATTGTGAAAGCTGTGATAATTTACATAATATTAAAAACTAAGCATTATATTTACAATGAATGAAAGTAAATCTCTGGTAGAAAAATAATGAATGAAATATAATCAGCTTAAGAAGTCTCAACTAAGATGAAAAATTTTCAGGAAAATCTTAATTATATACTGTGATCCATAGTAAAAACCATACAAGCAAAGTTATAGTAAATAGTATAATTATAATAATATTATTTCTACAATTATAACAAATAACCACATGGAATTCATGTAATAAGGATTATATGGGAACTCTCTATTTTTTTCATGAGTGAATAGATAGGCAGTAGCCTCAATATATCCTAACAATAATGCAGTATTAAATTTAATAAGTAGTTCCTTATATTTTAAAAATTTCTATTATATTGTTAAATGAAGTTTGTAGGAATGAGAACCTTGTAAAAAAAAGTTATAAAAAGAGAGGAAAAATGCAACATCAATTCTATATATATGTAAACATACATACAGAAACACAGATATCTCATCATTTGAGGTAACTTCAGTCACTCCACTCACATCATTGAAGAATCATTCTCTTTATAGGAGGTTTGTTTTTGATAGAAATTATATGAGAACTTCCTAACCAGTTTTCTATATGTATCTGTCATATGCAAAGTATAACTGTTTTTATACTTCTTTCCCTATCATAACTATTCAAAAATATATCATTTGGGTAGGAATATGCCTATAAATTACTACACCTTATTTAACATATGCATAGGAAATATTCAGAAAAGTATTCTAGAAAAAGAATTTTCAGTTAAACTATACCTTTTGAATAGAAATATTTTCAAGACTGTTCACAATACTGAAGAAAAATAAAATGAGTGATATGTCATCCTTGACCTTGATGAATAACTTCTGTGTTTTCCTAAGTAAACAGAAACAAAAGAAAATTGTCATTACATAAAATGCATAAATCCATGCATCTACAAATAGATTGTTATATATTTGCCAGGTTCAACACTTGCTGGTATATTTTGTATCTGATACATTTGCTAGAGGCTGTGAAAAACACAATTGTGAATAAGCAAACTCCTTTCTCAATGAGTTTACAGTCTTCTTGGAAAGAGATAAATATTACACACACACAAAGGCACACTCACATACACATATGTTATTTTAAAGATCTGACCATATTGGATGTAGCTCAAGTGATTGAGCACCTGATTCCCATGTGAGACTATGCAAGGTCCTGGGTTCAATCCCCAGTATTCCTAAAATAAAACACAAATCAAAACAAAAAGCCCTTTATCAAATTTATCATTGATTCTTTTCAATATATATTTCAAATTTGATGGCCTAAGTCATTTGTTTGATTACTACCCAATGATTCATGCTCATTTGAGACAATACTGAGAGATACATATTTTCTTATAATCATGTAGTAACAATGCCTGGTGAATTCATTCTTTGGGTTTTCCATCAAAAAATATTATTCAGCACTGCAATTCTAACTTTCAAGGTAATAAATTTCCTTTTAATATGTTGGATTCATTTTTTAAAAAAAATTTATTGTAGTATATCACTCATTCATTAACTCACAACTAATAACTGTATAGTAGAAGTGGTGAACTTACAAAACAAATATGCATAACATCCTAAAGGGGTGCCCTACATCAACCCACTATCTTGCATTGTTTTGAGACATTTATTACAATTTATGAAAGAATATCATCAAAATCTTACTACTAACTCTAGTCTATATCTTACATTTGGAGTATTTTTCCCCCAACCCACCCTATTATTATTTTTTAATATATATATATATATTTTTACAGAAGTTTTGAAGTTATGAAACAATCATGAAAATGTGCAGAATTCCCATACGACACCCCTTCATCAACACACCACACTGTGGTGAAACATTTGTTACAGATGATGAGATAATATAATCAGACTATTACCACTAACCATGGTCCATAGCTTACATTTGGCACACTTTTTACACATTCCCCCATTATCAACACAGTACATATTTGGCATAGATGCGTGAATATGACATTACTGTTAACATCAGTCCATAGGTCACACCAATTGTATTTTTCCCATGCTTCTCCACATTCTCAACACCTTGCAATAGTGATGTACATCTGTTCTAGCTCAAAGAAGGGTACTCTTGTATCTGTACCATCAACCACAATTCTCATCAACCTCTAGGTTCACTGTTATTCAGTCTGTAGACATTCCTAGATGAACCTTTCCAGCCACATTCCAATTTATAAGCCAGCTGCTACTCACTATAATGTGTTACCATCAGCTTTATAAATTTCCACATTTTTAGAGTCAAGTTAATTAAAACTTCTGCATATGTTAAGCATCAGTAGTCCTTCTCAGCCCTCTTATCTATTAAAAAACTACACTCTAGGCTTTAACTCCATGTGTTTATTCTTCATATTAATGAGACAAAGCAATATTTATCCTTTGTGCCCAGCTTACCTCACTTAGCATAATATCTTCAGGTTTCATCCATGTAATCATTTGTGTCCCAATTTCCTTTCTTCTTATTACACCATATTATTCCATCATATGTATATACCACATTTTGCTTATCCATTCATTGATTAATGAACACTTGTGTTGTTTCCATGTTTTGGCAACTGTGAATAATGTCACTATGAACATTGGTGTGCAGATGTCTGTTTGTGTCACAGTTTTCAGTTCTTCTGGATATATTCCTAGTAGAGGAATTGCTGGATCATATGGAAGTTATATATTTAGCTTCCTGAGAAACTGCTAAACTGTTTTTCACAGAGGTTCTACCATTTTACAATCCCACCAAGAGTGAAAGAAGGTTCCTATTCTCAACATCCCCCCCCAGCACTTATTGTATCTGATTTTTAAAAAAATGGTGGCCCTTCTATGCTGTGTGAGATGATATCCCATTGTTGATTTGCTTTGCATTTCCATAATAGCTAGTGATATGGAACATTTTTTTCATGTACTTTTTGTTCATTTGATTTCCTCTTTGTAGAAAAGTCTATTTAAAACTTTTGCCCACTCTTTAATTGGATTCCTTGCTCTTTTTTTTTCCAAAGGCAGTTTTGTTTATTTTTAAAAGATAATTAGATTACACAAAATGCTACATAAAAAATATAAGGTATTCCCATATGTCCCACTCCCCACACCTCCCACTTTTCCCCACATTAGCAACTTCTTTCATTAGTGAGGTACATTCATTGAAATTGATGAACACATTAAGGAACATTACCACTAAGCATGGATTATAATTTACATTGTAGTTTACACTCTCTCCCACTCAATTCTGTAGGTTATGGCAGGATATATAATGGCCTGTGTCTGTCGTTGCAATGTCATTCAGGACAATTCCAAGTCCTGAAACTGTTCCCATATTACACTTCTTTTTCCCTCTCCCAGACCTCAGCTCCTCCAGTGGCCGCTGTCTCCACATCCATGATATAATTTCTTCCATTGCTAGAATCACAATGTCTATAGAAGAATACCAGTAAGTCCACTCTAGTCCATATTTTATTCCCCAATCCTGAGGATTCTAGGATGGTGATGCCAACTCCACCTCTAATCGAGAGGGGGCTTGGATCCCATATGGTTGATGGATGGGACTATCTTGCTTACAGTTGTAGACTCTCTCGGTTCCCTGGTGTGGTGCTTGTCCATTCTTACCTCCTCGTTAATTGTACTGGGTGAGTCCAATGGATTGGAGAGTAGGTGTTGCAATTCTGCTGATACTCAGGGCTCAGCTGGCATATGGACAGCCCAGAGATTCAAGTCTCTTGGACATACACTTACCAACTTCAACAACCAACTATAGGTTCAAACAGAAGGGACAAAAGAGGCATGTGTAGAGAAGTCACATCTGAGTCCAACTCTGTCACACTTGGGAGCACAAACTTCAAATAAGGGCCCACTGGCCAGCCAACAAACTCCACAGCCCTCAGGAGCCCTACAAATTGGGGTAGTATCTACATTGGCATCTCCTCCTGAGATGTGCATAAGAGTTACCTGTCTGAAGACCTCCTGACTCACTTTGAAGTCTCTTAGCCATATAAACTCATTTGCTTACCTTTTCCCCCTTTTGTTCAAGGTCTTTTCCCAGTTGTATTACCAGCCAGTGCTTGGTGGTAATCCCCTGGTTGCAGGGAAGCTCATCCCCAGGAGTCTGGCCCCATGCTAGTGGGTAGGTAATGCATTCATATGCTGATTTGGCTTCCAGAGAGGTCACATTTGAGTAACAAGGAGGATCAGAGTAGGTAACTCTTAGGCACTCCACAACACTAGGCTAAGTTGAAACTTCAAGAACAAAGGTTTATAAGCATAGTCATCAATATCAAAGGCCCATCAATGGAAATTCCTTCTTCAGTAGTCATTGCACCTGTACTTGGGGGATTGTTGCTGTTCCATTAGAGAATGTGGCAGAACTCCCCAGGATGGGAATTCATATTCTTTTGTTTGTTGTGTGAATCTTTACTCACTGTGGCAATGCCTCATGAATATTTGAACACATTTATAAACCTTATATGTATGCCCAGGTGAAGTTCCTCCCATGTATCCCCCATCACTAACACCCCACACCAATGATTCTCCTCTGTCACAGTTGTAACCCTTCTGTGATCTAAAACCTCTTCAAAAATGAAGCCAAGAATATCACCAAATACAATTAATAGGAAAATGAAATCATAATGATAGGTTTAAACATAAGAAATATAATACATAATAATTTAGAAAAACTAATACTAAAATAAAGTAAAAAAGAAATTGGATATTTAAAAAAATGAAAAATATTTTTAAAAATAAAATAAAATGAAAATTGTGACATATTACCTTTTATCACTTTAATATCTGTTGCCTGTATATACAGTGGCATTTTCTTCCATTTCTTCCTCAGTGTCTTACTTTTTTTTCATTTTGTCTTCAAAGAAGTTTTAGGTCACAGTAAAGTCATATAAAGAATATAGGGGATTCCCATATGCTCAGCATCCTCCCCCTTTCCCCCTTTCCCATGTTAATAACCTTTTAAAATATGGATGGTACATTTGTTAAAATTGGTGTACAAATATTGAAGCATAGCTAATAACCATGGTCAATGGTGTACATTATGATTTACATTTTAGACCTTACACTTTTATAAATTTCTAGTGAAATTTAACATTACCTGTATACATCATTGCAAGATCATGCAGAACACTTCCATTGCCCCCTAAAAACTCCCTCTTCCATCTTTTCCATTCATCAGTCCCCTCTCCTCAGGGCCCACAGTGACTGCCAGGCTTTGCTCCTTGAAGGACAAGATTCACAGGTACTTGCAACAATGCTGAGGACTTGACAAATTATTCTGTTCTCTCCTATTAATAGCTTCCTATGCTCTCAAGAGACACACTCCCAGCTGTTTGAGACACTATTGGCCTCCTCAGGATGGGAGTTCATCTACTTCCCACTCATTACGTGGGTCTCCACCCACTGGCACAACAGACTATGACAAAATTCTCACTAGCACATTCTCTAAAAAGCTGCTCCATGGAAACCCTGTCCCAAATGCTGCCCCCATCCAGCACCCTAAACCAGAAATCCTTTGTCATATTGCCAAAAGAGCTTTCTAAACATCATAGTTTCAATCATGTACCTGCCAATATCTGGTGTTCACCCCTACCCTCCCCCAAACCTTCCCCCAATTCCATCCAATACATCCTCCCCACTGTATCCCCCTGTCAAACTTGCACCACCAAACCTAATAGTATCCCTCCACCCCTGTCATGTCCCTTCACTGCACAACTACTCACTTCCACCTTATCATAGATTTTGCCAGAATGGGTGTTGGCTCACAAACTGCTTCTCCCTTTTTTTTGTAAACCTATCTTCCAGACTCTAGCTTTCTGAGTCTGCTCACTATGTTTAATTCATTTCAAAGAGGTCATGTTTTTTCTTTCATTGCTCATGCTTTGGGTGTAAAGTTCATGATATCATTTCCTTTTGCAAGGTACTGTAGATGCATCCCTTCATTATCTTCCAAGGTCTTTATGGTGTTGGCTCTTATATTTAGGTCTTTGATGTTTCTTGAGTTGATTTTTGTATAAGGTGTGAGATGGTGTTCCTCTCTCATTCTTTTGGATATGAATATCCAGTTCTACAAGCATCATTTGTTGAAGAAGCCATTTTCTCCCAGGTGAGTGGGTTTGGTGGTCTTTTCAAATATCAGATGACTGTTTATATGAGGATCTATATCAGAACTCTCAATTTGGTTCCATTGTTGGTATGTATATCCTTGTGTCAATACCATGCAGTTTTGACCACTGTAGATTTGTAGTATGTTTTAAAGTCAGGTAGTGTGATTTCCCCAATTTCATTTTCCTTTTTCAATATGTCTTTGGCTATTCGGGGCCTCATGCCATTCCAAATAAATTTCATAGTTAGTTTTTCAATTCAGTAAAAACTATTGTGTTGATTTTTATTGAGATTGCATTAAATCTGTAGATCAGTTTGGCGAGCATAGACATCTTAATGATGTTTAGTCTTCCTATCCATGAACAGGGAATATTCTTCCATTTATTTATGTCTTCTATGATTTCCTTTAACAGTGTTGTGTAGTTTTCTGTGTATAAATCATTTACATCTTTAGTTAAATTTACTCCTATGTATTTGATTTTTTTTAGTCACTATTTAAATGGTATTTTTTTCTGATTTTGTCCTCAGCTTCCTCATTATTGGTGTACAGAAATACTACAGATTTTTGCCCATTGGTTTTATAACATGTGACTTTCCTGAATTCATTTCAAAGTTCTAGAAGGTCTGTTGCAGATTTCTCAGGGCTTTCTATGTATAGGATCATGTCATTTGCAAATAGTGAAATTTTTACTTCTTCCTTTCCAATTTGGATGTCTTTTATATCTTTTTCTTGCCTCAGTGCTCGAGCAAGTACTTCTAAGACAATGTTAAATAGGAGTGGTGATAGTGGGCATCCTTGTATTTTTCCCAATCTTAGTCAGAAAGCTTTTAGGATTTCACCATTGTATATGATGTTAGCTGTAGGTTTTCCATATATATCCTTTATCATGTTCAGAAAGTTTCCTTATATTCCTATCTTTTGCAGTGTTTTTATCAGGAAAAGATGCTGTATTTTGTCAAACACTTTTTCTGCATTATAGAGATTATCATGAGATTTTTTTTTTCTTTTGATCTGTTCATTTGGTGTATTACATTGATTGATATTCTTGCATACCTGGGATGAAACCCACTTGATCCTGGTGTATAATTCATTTGATATGTTACTGATTATGATTACCAAGTATTTTTTTGAGGATTTTAGCTTCTCCATTCTTTAGAATGTTTGGCCTGCAATTTTCCTTTCTTGTGGCTTCTTTGATTCGCTTTAGTATTAAGGCAATATTGGCAACATAGAATGAGTTAGGCAATGTTACTTCTACTTTTTGAAATGTTTAAGCAGGATTGTTGTTAGGTCTATCTGAATGTTTGGTAGAATTTGTCTATGAAGCCATCTGGTCCTGGGCTCTTCTTAGTTGGGAGGTTTTTAATTACTGATTCTATCCCTTTACTTGTGATTCATCTGGTGAGTTCATCAATTTCTTCTTTCATTAATGTAGACTGATTGTTTTGTTTTCTAGAAATTTGTCCATTTCCTCTAAATTATCCTTCTTTTTGGCATATAATTTTTCCAACTATCTTCTTATGTTCAGTGGTGATATACCCTTCCTCATTTCTTATTTTGTGTATTTACATCATTTTTTGTTGTTGTTAATCTAACTAAGGGTTTGTTTATTTATTGATCCTCTCTAAGAACCAGATTTTAGTTGTTGTTTTTTTTTCTAGTGCTTTCTTACTTTCTATTTCATTTAGCTCTGAACTAATCTTTGTTATTTCCTTCTTTCTACTTCCTTTGGTGTTAGTTTGTTGTACATTTTCTAATTCCTCCAGGTGTGCATTTATGTCTTCAATTTTAGTTCTTTCTTCTTTTTTGATATATGCATTTATGGCTATGAATTTCCCTCTCAGTACAGCTTTTGCTGCATCCCATAAGTTGTGATATGTTGTGTTGTTGTTTTCATTCATTTCAAGGTAGTTACTGATTTCTTTTCAAATTTCCTCCTTGACCCACTGTTTGTCTAAGAGTGTGTTGTTTAACTTCCATATCTTTGTGACTAATCTGGTTCTCTGGCCATTATTGATTTCCAGCTACATTCCATTTTGGTCAGATAAATTACTTTGTTTAATTTCAATATTTCTGATTTCATTGATTATTTTTTTGTGGCCTAGCATGTGGTCTATCTTGGAGAATGATCCATGAGCTCTTGAGAAGAATGTATATCCCAGTGTATTTGGGTGTAATGTTCTGTATATGTCTATTAGGTCCAGATTCTCTAATGTACAATTCAAATTCTTTGTTTCTTTATTGATTCTCTGTCAAGATGTTCTGTCTAATGGTTATAATAGTGTGTTAAATTCCCCCACTATAATTGTAGAGGTTCTATTTCTCCACTTAGTTTTTTCTGTGTTTGCCTCATGTACTTTGAAGTGCCCTGGTTAGGTGCATAAATGTTTATGGCTTTTATTTCTTCATGGAAGATTACCATTTTTACTAATATATATGGCCCATCTTTGTCTCACAACAGTTTTGCATTTGAAGTCTATATTATCTGATATTAGTGTAGCCACTACTGCCCTTTTATGATTATTGTTTACTTGTAAAATTGTTTTCCCACCATTCACTTTCAGCCTCCTTGAATCCCTGTGTCTAAGGTAGATTTCTTGTAGAAAGCATATAGATGGGTCATATTTCCTTACCCATTCTTCAAATCTGTGTCTCTTGACTGGTGAGTTTAATACATTAACATTCAGTTTTATTACTCTCATGGAATTACTTACATTAGCCATATATTCTTTGGGTTTATGCATATCGTATGTTATTTTTATTTCTCTTTTTGTCTGTTTAATTGTTCTTACACTCTCCTCCAACTCTCTTTCTCTCCTGTTTTTTTCCCTTTCAACATGCAAAACTCCCTTTAGTATTTCTTGAAGGGCAAGTTTTTTATTGGTATACTCTCTAAATTTCTGTTTATGTGAATATTTTGAACTCTCCAACATTTTTCAATGCCATCTTTGCTGGATAGAGAATTCTTGGGTGGAAATTTTTCTTTTAGTACCTTAACTATGTTATACCACTGCCTTCTCACCTCCATGGCTTTAGAAGAGTAATCAGCACTTAATCTTATTGAGCTTCCCTTTTATGTGATGGTTCTCTTTTCTCTTGTTGTCTTCAGTATTTTCTCTTTTCCTTGAGCATTGAACAGTTTGACAAGTATATGCATTGGAGTAGGCTTCATGGGATTTATCCTGTTTGGGGTGCACTGTTTTTGCTGGAAATGTGCATCCATCTCCCTCAATACAGTTGGGAAGTTTGCAGACATTATTTCCTCTAACACTCCTTATGTTCCCTTTCCCTTCTCCTCTCCCTCTGGGATGCCTATAATGTTTATGTTTGTGCATTTTGTTTTGTCATTCAAATCCCTAAGTCTGTGCTGGATTTTCTCTATCTTTTTATCTATCTGTTCTACTGTCTGTTTGATCTCAGATGTAATGTCTCCACATTGTTAATACTTTCTTCTGCCTGTTCAAATCTTCTGTTATGTGATTCCAGGGTATTTTTGATTTCTTGGATTGTGCCATTTATCACCATCATATCCATTTTGTTTTTACATATGTTTACAATTTCTTCATATGTCCTCCCAGTGTAGTCTTAATATCCTTAATCTTTTCCTTCACTTCATTAAGTTGGTCCATGATATTTGTTTGGACATCTTTGTTTAATTGTTTGATGTTCTTCATCTCTTTCTGGTTTTTATTTTGTTCATTCGACTGGGCCATGTCTTCCTGTTTCTTGGTATGGTTTGTAATTTTTTGTTGCTGTCTGGTCATCTTTTTATTTTAATGTGTTCATTCAATTGATTAGCTTCTCTTTCTACTCTAGGGTTTTATTTAGTTTCTGTTTTTGGGTGTGTGTTAAGGTTTGGCTTTTACACTTTGTTACCCTTGTTCTATCTCCTTGCTGTTGTCTGTATTCCCTTGAAGGAAAAAGTTTAGGACCAGCAAAAGTGAAAGAGATAAAAAAGAGAAGGATGATATAGAAGAGGAATTGCTGGAATATATGGCAGTTCTATATTTAGCTTCCTGAAGAAACTCCAAACTGTTTTTAACAGAGGCTGTACCATTTTACAATCCCATCAATAGTGAAAGAAGGTTTCTATTCTCAACATCTACTCCAGTACTTATTTTTTTCAGATTTTTGAAAAAAATAATGGCTATTCTAAGCTGTGTGAGGTCATATCTCATTGTTGATTTGATTTGCATTTCCCTAATAGCCAGCGCTATGGAACATTTTTCATGTGCTTTTTGTTCATTTGGATTTCCTCATTGGAGAAATGTCTATTTAAATTTTTTGCCCACTTTTTAATTGGATTGCTTTCTCTTTTTATTAAATTTTATTTTATTTATTCATCAAAAATTTATTTCTCATTGTTTGTGTTTGCTGTTTACTCTCTGTGTCTGTTCATTGTGTGCTTATGTTCTTTTTAGGAGGCACTGGGAATAAAACTTGTTACCACCCATGTGAGAGGGAGGAGTCCAATTGTTTCAGCCACATCCACTGCCTGCTTGTTGGTCTCTCATTGGGTTTCTTCATTGTTTTTCTTCATTGCATCATCTCATGGTATCATCTTGTTATGAGAGCTTGCCACATCAGCCCATTGCATTTGCTTCCTGTCTTGCTTGTCTTCTTTAGGACGCACCAGAACCAAATCTGGGAACTTCCATGTGGTAGCCAGTCACTGAACTGCTTGAGCCACATCTGCATCTGCATTGCTTGTTCTTTTGTTGTTGAGTTGTATGATCTCTTTATATAGAATGGAAATCAAACCATTATCAAATAGATGGTTTCCAAGTATTTTCTCCCGTTGAGTGGATTGCCTTTTCATCTTCTTTATGAAGTCCTTTGTATCACAAAAGGACTTTTGTATCACAAAAGTGTTTAGGTTTAAAGAGGTCCCATGTATCCATGTTTTCATTCATGGTTCGTGCTTTCAGTGTAAGGTTTAAGAATCTACCATCTACCACCAGGTATTGAAGATATTTTCCTACATTTTCTTATAGGACCTTTATGGTTCTTGCTTTTATACTTAGGTCTTTGATCCATTTTCAGTTAATTTTTGTGTAAGGTGTGAAGTAAAAGTCCTCTTTCTTTCTTTTGGCTTTGGGTACCCAATTCTCCCAGCATCATTTGTAGAATAGACTATTCTGTCCAAGCTTGGAGGGCTGAGAACTTTGTCAAAAATCACTTGATTATCATTCTAAGGGTCTGTTTCTGAACCATCAGTTCAGTTCCATTAGTTTACATCTTTATGCCAGTACTCTGCTGCTTTTTTTTTGTTTTGTTTTTTGTTTGTTTGTTTGTTTGTTTTACCACTGTAGCTAAGTAATGTGATTTAAAGTCTGGAACTGAGAGACATCCAACTTTACTTTACATTTTAAAGATGTTTTTGGAAATTTGGGATCTCTTATCCTTCTAAATAAATATTATAATTGAGTTTTCTATTTATTAAAAAAAAATGCTCGTGGAAATTTTATAGGGATCACAGTGAATCTGCATATCAATTTGGGTAGACTTGACATCTTAATGATATTTAATCTTCCTATCCATGAGAATGAAATATTCTTCTAATTATTTAGATCTTTTTAAATTTCTTTTGACAATGCATTGTAGTTTTCTGAATACAAGTGCTTTATATCCTTGGATAAATTTTTCCCTAAATATTTGCATCTTTTACTAGCTATTTTAATGGAATTTTTTCCCTGAATTTTTCTTCAGATTGCACTATAGAAAAATCACTTATTTTTGTACATTGATCTTGTATCTTGACACTTTAGTGAAATCATTTATTAGCTCCAGTAACTTTGCTGTAGATTTTTCAAGATGCTCTAGGTATAGCATCATATCATCTGCAAATAGTAAAAGTTTTACTTTTTACTTTCAGATTTGAATGCCTTTTATTTTTCTCATCTCATTGGTCTTCCTAAAACCTATAGCACTATATTGAAAAGCAGTTGTGACATGGGACATCCTTATCTTGTTCCTGATCTCAGTTGGAAAGATTTCAGTCTTTCACCATTGAGTACAATGATAACCATGGGTTTTCTATAGATGGCCTTTACCATGTTGAGAAAGTTTCCTTCAATTCCTATCTTTTGTAGTATTTTCATCAAGAAAGGATGTTATATTTTGTCAAATGCCTTTTCTGAGCCAATTGATAGGATCATGTGATTGTTCTTCTTTGATTTATTAATGTGGCATATTATGCTAATTGATTTTCTTGTGTTGAACCACCCTTGCACGCCTGGTTAAAACCCACATGGTCATGATGAATAATTTTTTTAATGTGTTGTTGGATTCTATTAGTAAGTATTTTTTGAGGATTTTTGCATCCATATTCATTAGGGAAATGGGTCTGTAATTTACTTTTTTTTGTTTGTTTGGTAACATTCCTTCTTCTTCAATTTTTTGGAAGAACTTGAGCAAAATTGGTACTAAATCTTCTTTAACTGCTTGGGTAGAAATCACCTGTGAAACCATCTGGTCCTGAGCATTTCATTTTGGATAGTTGTTTGATGACTGTTTCAATCTCTTTACATGTGATAGGTTTGTTGAGGTCTTCTCTTTTTTCTAGGGTCAGTGTAGGTTGTTCATACATTCCTAGGAATTTTTCCACTTCATTTGCATTGTCTAGTTTTTAGCATTAAATTATTCAAATTATCCTCTTATGATCTATTACTGTGGAGTCAATAGTAATGTACCTGTTTTAATTTTTTTATTTCATTAATTTGCATCTTCTCTCTCTTTTTCTTTGTCAGTCTAGCTAAGGGTTTGTTGATTTTCTCAATCTTCTTAAAGAACTAAATTTTGGTTTTGTTAATTCGCTCTATTGTTTTTTCTCAATTTCATTTATTTCTGTTCTGATCTTTGTTATTTCATTCCTTATACTTGCTTTGGCATTAGTTTGTGGTTCTTTTTTATTTCATCTCATATGTAATTAGGTTATTAATTTTAGTTCATTCTTTCTTTTTTAATGTAAAAATTGAGGATGTTAATTTCTCTTTCAGTACTCCATTTGCTGCATCCCATAGGTTCTGATATTCTGTGTTCTCATTATCATTCATATTGAGATATTTGCTGATTTTCCTTGAAATTTCTTCTTTTACCTACTGATTATTTAAGACTGTGTTGTTTTATCTCCATATATTTTAAATTTTCCTTTTTCTGCCTCTTGTTGATTTCCAACTTTATTCCATATGATCAGAGAAAGTGCTTGGTACAATTTAAATCTTGTTGAATTTATTGAGATCTTCTTTATAACCAAACATATGGCCTATGCTAGTGAAAGATCCATAAGCACTAAGAAGAATGTAGATCATGCTGCTTTGGGGTGCAAATTTCTGTATATGCCTATTAGGTTTAGTCCATTTATCATAATATTCCAGCTGTTTCTTTATTGCTTCTCTGACCTGGTGTTCTATCCAATGCTGAGAGTGGTGTATTGATGTCTCCAACTGTTATTGTAGAGACTTCTACTTCTTCCTTCAGTTTTGCCAGTGTATACCTCTTGTATTTTGGGGCATCCTGGTTAGGTGCATATATATTTATGATTGTTATTTCTTCCTGGTGAATTGCTCCTTTTATTAAAATATAAAATCCTTTCCTTTCTCTAATGACATTTTTGCTTTTAAAGTCTATTTTATCTGATAAGAGAATAGTTACTGTGATGGTTAGCCTAATGTGTCAACTTGGCCAGGTAATTGTGCCCAGTTGTTTGTTCAAGTAAGCACTGAGCTAATTTTAATTAAGGACATTTATGTGCTGTAGTCATCAGTGAAGTTACTGCATACATGACTCTTTACACCTACATCAACCAGGGAGATTGCCATCAGCAATGGGTGATGCTTTATCCAATCAGTTGTGTGCTTTAAAAGAGGAAGTGATTTCAGCATTCAGAGATAATTTCCCAGCTTGCTTTTGTACAGCCAGCATCTCCTGGAAACTTATCAAAAACTTTCATTGGACTTTCATCTGAGCCCCTGGTTTGCAGCCTGCCTGTGGAAACTGGACTTGTGCAACCCCACGGTCATGTGAGAGACTCTTATAAAACCTCATACTATTTACAGATATCTCCTGTTGATACTGTTTCCCTTGAGATCCCTGACCACTACGGTTACTATGGCTTTTTTAAAATCACTACATGTGTGGAATATCTTTTTCTAGGCTTTCATTTTCAACCTATTGGTATCCTTGGTTTATGCTAAGTTTCTTGTAGACAGCATATAGAAGGCTCATATTTTCTTATCCATTCCAACAGTCTTTGTCTTTTGATTGAACAGTTTGCTCCATTATCATTCAATGTTATTACTGGGAAGTCAGTTCTTATTTCACCCATTATGACATTTGGGTTTTACCGGTCATATTTTATATTCACCACTCTTTTGATACTTTTAGCTACTTTACTGATATTATCTTCATTTCTAGACTCTCTTCCAAGCCTCTGTCTCCTGTCTTTTCTTTTCAGGTTGTAGCACACCCTTTAATCTTTCATGCAATGCCAGACTCTGTTAAAACCTCTCTAAGTTTCTGTTTATCTGTGAATATTCTAAATTCACCCTTATTTTTGAAAGTCAATTTTGCCTGATATAAGATTCTTGGCTGACAGTTTTTCTCTTGCTGTATTTTAAATACAGCATACTAGTGCTTTCTTGCCTCCATAGTTTCTGATGAGATATCAACACTTAATCTTATTGAGTATCCCTCAGATGTTGTGACTTTCTTTTCTCTTGATGCTCTCAGAATTCTCTGTTTGTCTTTGGTATATGGCATTCTAATTATTATGTGTCTCAGAACTGGTCTATTCAGATTTATTCAAATGGGAGTGCATTGTGATTGTTGGATGCCTATATCTATATCCTTTAATAGGGTAGGAAACTTTCTACCATTATTTCTTTAAATATTCCTTCGGCACCTTTTCCCTTCTTTTTCCTTCTCAGACACCCATGACACGTATATTTGCATGTTTGTGGGTGCTGTTTATTTCCCTGAGACCTTGTTCAATTTTTTTTTCCATTCCTTTCTTCATTTTTCTTTTATATGTTGGCTTTTGGAAGCCATGTCTTCAAGCTCATAGATCTTTTCTTCTGTCTTCTGAAATCTGTTGTTAAATGACTTCAGTGTATTTTCAAATTTCATTTATTGTGCCTTTCTTTCCCATAAGA
>JAQZBX010048529.1:0-20179 GCA_029593785.1 Cabassous unicinctus
ATATTTCGGGTTTTCCTAGGTTATTTTCTGCTGTGGAGCTCTAATTTAATTCTGTTTGGATTAGAAAACCCACTTTGTGTTATTCAATCTTTTTAAAGTTTATTAAGGCTTGTTTTGTGGCTTTTGTGGCCAACCTTATGGTCTATATTGAATGTCTTGTGTGTGCTTGAAAAGAACTGTATTTTCTAATCAATGGATGGACTGTTCCATAAATACCAGTATGTCACTTTTGTTGATATTTTTGCTCAAGTCACGCTCACTGATGTCCTCTCTAGGTCATTTCTGACTTATTCAGTGTGTGACATTGAAATCTCCAATGATTAATGCTGAATTATCTATTTCTTCTTTCAGTTCTGTCAGTCTTTGTGAAACATACTTTTAGGTTCATTGTTATATATGTAGACATTTATAATTTTAATCTGGGATTGTCACATTGTGGTTCAGGCCCAAGAGGCAGAAAGAAGAAATTGCCAGTTCTCTTGAACTCATAAAGCAGCCTGTTCTAGCTTCTTCTGTTGGTCAAACTATCACAGTACAGGCCTGACCCAAGGGAATGCATGAAGAGACCCCCAACTTTCAGTGAGGAATGTTCTCTCATAGGGACAGGAGAAATGGATAGAGGCTTTTTATTGTTCATGTTATTGTTTGTTTATTCACTTATGCAAATTTATTCACGAATTTGAGTAGGTATGGAAACAATGAAAATGGGCAGAGGCAGTCAACATCAGCTAGGATCTTGCTACTTAGAGTGTGGCCCAAGGTCAGCAGTGTCGGCATCATCTTGGAGCTTCTATAAATGCAGAATATTGGGCACTACCCTGGACTTACCTTAGACTTGCTTATCAGAGTCTGTATTTGAACAAGAGCTACAGTGGATTCAAATGCATGTTAAAGTTTATGAAGCACTTGTCTAGGGCATCTCATAGGTTGGAAAAGAATGTTGGCTCATTATTCAGAGAATGGACTCATTAAAATATTTCAGAAACATTTGTAACATTTGTACTCAGAAACTGTGCTGTTTAATAACCAATCCCTATAAAAAGTGAAATTTACTCATTCATTTATTGCAACAGCTTCCTGGAAGATTTCTCTCCCAGGAAATGAATCTTGGTCCAAACCATACCCGACACTGTGGAAGGATCATGACTATTTCTCTTTGTTTTCAAAAACATATATATAACTTTTACTGCCTTTACTCAAGCAGTGGTTACTTTGTTATTTTGTTTAAAATACCATTTATTGAGAAATATTGCATGGATTGAGAGAATTAATCCTGATGAATTTCACACTCTTGGTGGCATTACATTCATATGTAAGACTGTCTCTTGCACACTGGTTCATTTTGGATAGGTTGAAAATGTTTAGGAGGAAACTTTAAGAAGTAGGTGGTAGCTTTAGCTGCATACTGCAAAGGCAAGGATTTCTTGGAGTAAGTCTATAAGTTTGATTGTAGGATAAGATTTAGTTAAGGAATAAGACTACCCTTACTTAATCTGTGATTAATAATGTTGAAGCAGCTCTTACAGACACCAAGTTGCAATTGTTACTGTGACTTTGGCTCTTGAAATGTCATATTTCAGCCTGCTTTTGACAGTGTTCCTGAAATTTTGCTGTTCACGAATGATGATATTTTTATAAAAATCAAAAGATGTGAAGTACGCTTACCATCTTTTTCTGGTAAAAGCATCAACAATAACAGCAAAAGCATGGCTGTTTGGACCGTGGTGTCTTTTTTATTTTTTTATTTTTAACCTGGAAAATTATGGTAAGATATATATATATTTCATAAAATTTGCCATTTTAACCGTTTTTAAGGTACAATTCATTGGCATTAATTACATTTACGTAGTGCTACCATCAATACTACCCATTATTAAAATGTTTTCATCACCCAAAATAGAAATTCCTGTATCCACCAAGCAATAATTCCCTCTTTCCACCCCTACTCCCCTGAGCCCTTGATAACCTTTATCTTCTTTCTGTCTCTATGAATTTGCTTATTCTAGATATTTCTTATAAGTGGAATCACAATAATTTCCTTTTGTGCCTTGCTTATTTCACTCAACAAAATGGTTTCAAGATTCATCCATGTTGTAGCATGTATCAGAATTTCATTCCTTTTATGGCTGAACAATATTCCATTGCATATACATAATACCATTCCTGTACTGATGGACACTTGGGTTGCTTCCACCTTTTGGCCATTGTTAATAAGCCTGCCATGAACATTAACATACAAGTATCTGTTTGAATCCCTCCTTCTGGTTTTTTGGGTATATGTGTAGGAGTGTAATTGCCAGCTCATATGGGTAATTCTATAGTTTACATTTTGAGGGACCACCAAACTGTTTTCCAGAGCAGCCACATCATTTTACATTCCTACCAAAAATGCACAAGGATTCCAATTTCTCCACATCCCCAATAACACTTGTTATTTTCTGTAGCTGTTTGGCAATTTGATGTAATTATGAATTCCAAAAATATAATTGGATCATGCTTGTAAACTAATCTGTTAATCTGGGCATGATTAAGTTATGATTAGGGCGTTGACTGGGTCAAGTCAGTAGGACGTTGAGCCCCACCCCTTGGTGAGTGGGGGAATCGAATATAAAAGGCAAGGCAAAGATCAGAGGGAGCAGTTTTTGAGAAGCAGTTTTGATGTTGGAATTTTGATGTTGGAGAGAAGGCCCCAGGAGAAGAGAAGCGAGCTGTTCGCCTGATAAGTCTACAGCTGACCTTGTGGAGGAAACAGAGCAGCTAAGCGCGGAGAGAAACGCAGCCCCGGGAAGAGAGGGGAACCCAAGAAGCCTGAACCCTGGCAAACATCGGCAGCTCTCTTGCTCCAACACATAGCAACAGATTTTGGTGAGGGAAGAAACTTATACTTCATGGACTGCTAACTGTGGACTTCTACCCCAAATAAATACCCTTTATAAAGACCAACCAATCTCCGGTATTTCGCATTAGCGCCCCCTTCGCTAATACATTTTCCATTAAAAAAATAATAATAATAGCCATCCTATTGAGTATAATGATAATAGCCATCCTAATTGGTATGTCATCTTGCTTTTGATTTGCATTTACTTAATTACTAATGATTCTGAGTCTCTTTTCATGTGCTTGTTGAACATTTGTAAATATTCTTTGGAGAAATGTCTATTAAATCCTTTGTTCATTTTTAAATTGGGTTAATTGTCTTTTTGTTGTTGAATGGTAGGAATTCTTTATATATTCTGGATGTTAAACCCTTATCAGATATATGATTTCCAAACATGTCTCCCATTCTGAAAGTTGTCTTTTCACTTTTTTTTGTTTTTCTGTACATAGCTGCTACTCTGTTTCTGTCTTTCTAGTTTTTTATATTTATATTTTGTAAAAATAGTCTTACATATGCAATTGCCCATATTCATATTATACATGAGGTTTCACTATATTATACAGTTCTATGTTATAGTTTTTAGCTTTCCTTCTAGTAATATACATGTCCTTAGACTTTCTTTTACAACCACTGTCATAACCATATAATAGCGCTGCTAGTTACAAAACTATGATGTGCTTTGACCATTTCTATTCATTTCCAAAGATTTACAAACAGCCCCTTTACCAATTCTGCACAGATTGAACTTCAGCTTTCCATTCTCTACCCTTATTCTATTTTCTGGTGACTTAAATTCTAATTATTAATTTCATAAGTTTACACAATATATTTAGTTCACAATACCACAGTCATACAGCCTTTGTCCTTTTGTGTCTGGCTGGCTCCACTCAACATAATGTCCTCCAGATTCATCCATTCTGTTATGCTTCACGACTTCATCTCTTCTTATCATTGCATAATATTCCATCATGTGCATGCACCACAATTTGTTTATCCATTCATTGGTTGATGGTTGTTTCCATCTTTTGGCAATTGTGAATAATGATGCTATGTACACCAGTGTGCAGATGTCTGTTTGTGTCACTGCTCTCAGTTTTTCTGGTTATATACCTAGTAGTGGTATTGCTGGGTCACAGGGCAAGCCTATATTCAATTTCCTTAGGAACTGCCCAACAGTCCTCCACAGTGTCTGTGCCATTCTATATTCCCACCAACAGTGAATAAGCATTCCTAATCTCCACATCCTCTCTAACACTTGTAGCTTTCCGACTTTTTAATAGTAGCCATTCTGATAGGTGTGAAATGAAATCTCATTGTAGTTTTGATTTGCATTTCCCCAATCGCTAGCGATGTTGAACATTTTTCCATGTGTTCTCTCACTATTTGTATTTCTTCTTTGGACAACTGTTTATTCAAGTCTTTCACCCATTTTTTAATTGGGTAGTTTGTCTTTTTATTGTTGACTGGTAATAGCTCTTTGTATATCAGAATATTAAACCCTGATGAGATATGTGGTTTTCAAATATTTTTCTCCCATTGAATTGGCTGCCTTTTCACCCTTTTGACAAAGCCCTTTGAGGTGCCAAAGTATTTAATTTTGAGGAGGTCCCATTTATCTATTTTTTCATTTGTTACTCATGTTTTGGGTGTAGAGCTTAAGAGACTACTGCCTACCACAAGATCTTGAAGATGTTTTGCTACATTTTCTTCTAGGAGTTTTATGGGTGTAACTTTTATATTTAGGTCCTTGATGAATTTTGAGTTAATTTTTGAATAAAGTGTGAGATGGGGTCCTCTTTCTTTCTTTTGGATATGGATATCCAGTTCTCCCAGCAACATTTGTTGAATAGACTGTTGACAATAGCCTTGTCAAAAATCACTTGACTGTAGATGTGACGGTCTATTTCTGAGTTCTCGATTCAGTTCCATTGGTCAATCTGTCGGTCTTTATGCCAATACCATGCTGTTTTTACCACCGTAGCTAAGTAATATGCTTTAAAGTCAGGAAGTGAGAGTTTTCCAACTTAGTTTTTCTTTATAAAGATACTTCTGGCTATTCATGGCCCCTTACCCTTCCAAATAAATATTTTAATTGGCTTTTCCATTTCTGCAAAAAAGGGTGTTGGGATTACGTAATCATGGGATTATGTTGAATCTGTAAATCAGTTTAGGTAAAATTGACATCTTAACGATATTTAGTTTTCCTCCATGAACACGGAATGTCCTTCCATTTATTTAATGTCTTCTTTGGGTTCTTTTAGCAATGTTTTGTAGTTTCTGAATACACATCTTCATGTCCTTAGTTAAGTTTATTCCTAAAGATTTGGTGCTTAGTTGCTATTATAAATGGAATTTTTTTTCCTGATTTCTCCTCAGATTGCTCATTAGTACTGTATAGAAACACTAACTACTTTTGTGTATTTAATCTTGTATCCTGCCACTTTGCTGAACTTGTCTATTATTTCTTATAGTTTTGTTGTGGATTTCCAGGGTTTTCTAGATATAGGATCATATAATCAGTGAATAGTTAGAATTTTACTAATTTCTTTCCAATCTGGATGGCTTTTATTTCTTTATCTAGCCAATTGCTCTAGGTAGAACTTCTAGCACAATATTGAATAACAGTGGTGACAGTGGGCATCCTTATCTTGTTCTTGATCTCAGCAGAAAACCTTTCAGTCCTTCACCGTTGAGTACAATGCTAGCTGTGGGTTTTTCATATATGCACTTTAAAATGTTGAGAAAGCTTCCTTCTATTCCTACCTTTTGGAGTGTTTTTATCAGAATAGTATACTGTATTTGGTCAAATGCCTCTTTTTACATCAATTAAGAGGATCATGTGATTTTCCTCTTCAATTTATTAATTAGCTTATTACACTAACTGATTTTCTTATGTTGAACCACCCTTGCAGACCTGGGATAAAACCCACTTGATTGTGGTGTATAATTCTTTTAATATGCTTTTGGATTTGGTTCACAAGTATTTTGTTGAGGATTTTTGCATCCATATTCCTTAGAGATATTGGTCTGTAAATTTCTTTTTTTATAGTATCTTAATCTGGTTTTGGTGTTAGGGTGATGTTGGCTCATAGAGTGAGTTTGGTAGTGTTCTTTCCTGTTCAATTCTTTGGAAGAGTTTGAGCAAGATTGGTATTATATCATCTTTGAATGATTGGTAGAATTACCTGTCATGCCTCTCGTCTTAGGCTTTTCATCTTTTGGAGGTTTTTGACGACTATTTTTAATCTCTTAACTTGTGATTGGTTTGTTGAGGTATTCTATTTCTTCCAGGGTCATTGTAGGTTGTTCATGTATTTCTAGGAATTTGTCCATCTCATCTACATTGTCTAGTTTTTTGGTATACAGCTGTTCATAGTATCCTCTTATGAACTCTCTAATACCTGTGGGGTTACTGGTAATGTCCCCCCTCTCATTTCTGATTTCATTTATTTGCATCTTCTTTCTTTTTTTCTTTGTCAGTCTAGTTAAGGGTTTGTCAATTTTTTTTTCTTTTTTGAATTTTCAACTTATTTATTTATTTATTTATTTATTTTTAAGCAATTTATTGAAGTTTATCATTCATACATGAACATACATAAGCTATAAGTGTTCAGTAAACATCATGAACTTACAAAACAAACATGCATAATATCATACAGGGCTCCCACAAACACCCTGCATTGTTGTGAAACATTTGTTAACAAATCATGAAAGAGCATCATCAAAGTATTACTACTAACTATAGTCCGTATCTTCCTCCTCTATACATTTTTTTAAGGATTTATGTATTTATTTATTTACTTTTATCCATTTTTATACCCCCCATCCCCATTTTTGCTGTTTCTGTGTCCATTCACTGGGCAACTCTCTGTGTCCATTTCCTGTCCTCTCTTCTCATCCTTCTCCTCCTGTCTTCACTGGGATTCGATCCTCAGAATCTCCAATGTGGGAGAGAGGCATCCTACCACCTGTGCCACCTTAGTTCCTGGTTTTTCGGTGCATCTCATCTTGGCTCTCCCTTGTGTCACTCTCCTGTTACGTCATCATCTTGCTATGTAGCTAGTGGGGTCTGAACGCACACCTGTGCATGGGGCCTGGTGGCTCACCCGCTTTCAGGACCTGGTGGTGCATCCATGCACAGGGCCTGGTGGCCCACATGCCTTCTATATTTTTCCTTTTTTTGTTTTTACCAGGAAGTCCTGGGGATCGAACCCAGTTCCCTCTATATGGGAGACGGGTACCCAACCACCTGAGCCAAATCTGTCCCCCTGCTATATCTCTTAAAGTTGACCAAAGATACTCAAAGTTACAGTCTTTTCCCATACAGGATGGTCATATAATAAATCAGGCTTAGTTTATCACCAGCATTCTAAAAACCAGACCTAGGGAGAAAAACTAGGTCTGGGGACACATGCATGGTTTCTAATATAGCAAATGTTTAGCTTACCCTGATTATCACAAAATCAAGTCAGCAAGAATATTCGCAGGGTTTGTCGATTCTGTTCTCAAAGAACCAACTTTTGGTTTTGTTGATTCTCTCTATTGTTTTTTTTGTTCTCAATGCCATTCATTTCTGCTCTGATCTTTACTATTTATTTACTTTGGATTAGTTTGGATTAGTTTGTTCCTCTTTTTCTACTTCCTCCAGGTGTGCAGATATATCTTCAATTTTAGCTCTTTCTTCCTTTTTCATGTAGGGATTGAATGCTGTACATTTCCTTCTCAGCACTTCCTTTGTGGTATCGCATAGGTTTTGATATGTTGTGTTCTCATTTTCATTTGTCTCAAGATATTTGCTGAATTCCCTTGTAATTTCTTCTTTGACCCACTGATTATTTAAGAGTGTGTTGTTTATTCTCCATATATTAATGATTTTTCCCTTTTTCTATCCATTATTGATTTCCAGCTTCATTCCATTAGGATCAGAGAAAGTGTTTATTATAATTTCATTCTTTTTAAATTTTTGTTACCTGTCTTGTGACCTAACATATGATCTACCCTGGAGAAGAATCCATGAGCACTTGAAAATAATGTATAATCTTCTGTTTTGGGATATAACACTCTATAAATGTCTGTTAGGTTAAGTTCACTTATCATATTATTCAAGCTCTCTCTTTCTTTATTTATCCTCTGTCCAGATGTTCTGTCCAATATTGAGAGTGGTTTATTGAAGTCTCTAATTATTGTTGTAGAGACATCTATTTCTCTCTTCAGTTTTGCCAGTGTGTGCCTCATGTATCTTGGAACATCCAAGTTAGGTGCATAAAAATTTATTATATTTATTTCTTCATGATGAATTGCCCTTTTATTAATATATATTGACCTTTTATCCCTTATAACAGTTTGCACTTAAAATCTATTTCATCAACTTTAGTATCATTACTCCAGCTCTTTTATTGTTACTATTTGCATGAAATATCTTTTTCCATCTGTTCACTTTCAACCTGGTTGTGTTCTTATGTCTGAGGTGAGTCTCTTGTAGACAGCATATAGATGGCTCATATATTTTTTATCCATTCTGTCAGTATATGTCTTTTGATAGGGTAATTCAAGCCATTAGCATTCAATGTTATTACTGTAAAGGCATTACTGACTTCATCCATTTTATACTTCGATTTTACATTGTCACATCATACTATTGTCTGACTTTTTACTCTTTAATTTACTCTTCCTAATAATCTTTATTTCTACACTCTTCTCCAAGTCTCTTGCTCTTGTTTTTCCTTTGAGGCTGCAGCATTCTCTTTAGTATTGCTTCTGATTCTCATCTGTTAGTAACATATTCTATCAGGTTTTGTTTGTCTGTGAAGACTTTAAATTCACCCTCATTTTTGAAGGATAGTTTTACTGGATACAGAATTCTTGGCTGGCAGTTTTTCTCTTTTAGTAGCTTAAATACATCATATCACTGTCTTCTTGCCTCCATGGTTTCTGATGAAAGGTCAGCATTTAATCTTATCGAGTTTCCTTTATGCTTTTCTTTTGCTGCTTTCAGAATCCTCATTTTATCTCTGATACTTGTCATTCTGCATAGTGGGTGTTCTGGAGTAGGTTTATTCAGATTTATTCTGTTTGAAGTGTGTTGTCCTTTTTGGATATTGTTATTTATGTATTTTGTAAGGATTAGGAAGCTTTTGGTCATTATTCCTCAAATATTCTTTCTGACCCCTTTTCATTCTCTTCTCCTTCTGGGATGCTGATAATGCTTATGTTTGTGCATTTTGTGTTGTCAATCACTTCCCTGAGATGTGTTCATTTTTTTCCCCGTTCTTTTCTCTTTCTGCTCTCCTGTCTTTTCAATTTCTGATGCTCAGTCATCCAAAACACTAATTCCATCTTCCGTCAATCAAAATCTGCTGCCATGTACATCTAATGTATTTTTAATCTCATTCATTGTGTCTTTCATTCCCATAAGCTCTATTACTTTTCTTTGTATGCTTACAAATTTTTCTTTATGCGCACCCAGTGTATTCTTTTTTTTTTTTCAGGAGGTACTGGAGATTGAATCCAGTACCTTGAACATGGGAAGCAGGTGCTCAACCACTGAGCTATATCTGCTCTCCAATGAGAGTTGGCTTTTTATATTTGTTTGTTTGTTTATTTTGTTTTTAGGAGGTACTGGGGATTGAACCCAGGACCTCATACATGGGAAGCAGGTGCTCAATCACTTGAGCTACATCCACTCTCCCCCAGTGTATTCTTAATATACTTTATCTCTTTAGTCATATTTTCCTTCAACTCCTTAAATTGATTTAGGAGATTTGTGTGATTATCCTTGATTAGTTGTTTTACATCTTGTATTTTGTCAGAATATTTTGTTTATTCGTTTGGCTGGGCCATCTCTTCCTGTTTCCTAGAGTAACTTATAATATTTTGTTGATGTCTAGGCATCTGAATATGTTGGTGAGTTTACTCTGACCATCAACTTTTCTCTTTGCTTAGTGTTTTTTTTTTTTTTTTCACTGTTCTTTGATTTTTGGTTCAACTTATTCTGAGTCTTTAAAATTTTCCAGCTTAAGTTATCAAAATTGGGCCAGGGACTCACTAATGGGGCACAGATTTCTCCCAGGCATTGGGGCTAAAGAGAGACCTAAAATCAGTTTTTCTCCATGCAGTTTCCTGGCCAATCAGCAGATGGTGCTCATTGGCAAACCTTTCCATGGAAGTGTTTCTTTTAACCAATGCTTGCAGTTATTTCTTGTCTGGCCAGAGCTGAGATTCAGAGAGAGCTCTGCTGGCCAAATTCACTGAAGAGAAACCTTTCTCTGCTCTCTGCCACACCTTCCCTCTTTGCACGGAGGAAGATGTCTCTTCCCCTTTCAGTTGGTTACAGTGAGCCAGGAGTTTTTTCCAGGCTTAACATCTTGAGGGTGGGGGATGGGTGCCCTTCCTGGCCACCACGGGGGTTTTAGTAACTCATGTTTGTTGTTTCAGGTTTTTTGTGTCTCTGTCCCTTGCCCTTCTGGGGGTTGTGCAGCAGTGTCCTGGTCTGCTCACCCCCAAAGCAGGTCCCTCGGACAGATTTTGGCCCTTTCTCCATTGTTTTTGTTAGAGTTGAGCCGTGCCTGATTACTCTGACCCCGTCTTTCTAGAACTCTGAACCTTGTTGTTTTGATCACAGACATACCTTATCCAATAGTGGCTATTAGGTTCTATGTTTTTGATAATTGAAGGTATATATGACAATGAGAAAACCATATTATAGCAAAACCATATTTAAATACTTTGCTTTCCTTTTTGATTAGGTAATTTTGCCTGTGTACAGTACATTTCTCAGTATAACAGGAAGGTCCTATACTGAAAGTCAAGATTTATGGATTTATTGGCAGGTAATGAATAGATCCATGAGGGCCCCTTTAGGCCTGGTTCTTTGGACACTTATGCCTGGCACAAAGTGTCTGCTCCATAAATGATTGTTGAGTGAATAAATAAACAAAAAAATGAATGAATGACTTGGGCCAGATTATTGCAAAAAGGCTGCTCAATTTTTGGAGCAGAATTGGCCAAATTTTATATGCTATCAGGGAGATAAGGGTAGGTTTGAGGTTGTAAACCAATATCAGTTTTGGGTGGCAGAAGAGAAGATAATAAAAGTCAAATTAAGTAAAAGATCAGCATCAGATTTGTGAACAAGAGACAAAAGCAGTACGTAGTAGAGGCAGAGAAACATGTAGGGAACTGCTCAGGAAGTGTGGCCATACAACCAAATCCTGCCTCTTTTATTTATTTATTTATTTATTTACTTACTTACTTACTTATTTATTTATTTATTTATTAATCCCCCCCCCCTTGCTGCTTGTGCTTGCTGTGTCCATTCGCTGTGTGTTTTCTCCGTGTCTGCTTATCTCTCCCTTGCTGTGAGGTCCCGCTGCATCAGCCCACCGGGCTGTGCGGGCCGGCCTGCCCTCACAAGGAGGCCCCAGGAAGTGAACCCGGGGACTCCCATATGGTAAACGGGAGCTCTATCCATTGAGCCACACCTGCTTCCCCCTGCCTCTTTTAAAAGGCAGGATTTATATCTTTCTGAAGACTTTCCTTGGGTGTGTAAGGTAAAACTGGGAAGCAAGTGATATCCCATGATGTTATACTTGGATAGCCATCTGAAAAGAGCTTTTTCAATACTCTCTATAGTTGGTCTTACTACAGCAAATCTATGGTCTCATACTGACAATATATTTAAAATTACACATTGGAACATTCAATCTCATTCAGAGCAAACCTGCAGCAATTAAGATATCTGAGGTGAACCAGATCACAAGAATTGCCCTGTCTCAGAAGGAGGATGCCATTTATTTTTCTGCTTGCCTGACAAAGCTGTGCAAACCCAATAGAAGCTGCTTCATGAATGCATGGTGTAATGGCAATATTAAAAGGTTAATTAGTTGCAGCTATTCAAATCTTTGAGTTTCTGAGCACTGTTCCATGGAATCCCACTGTTTTAAGCCTGGGCACTTTTAAAAAGAAAATTTACATTAGATCTTGACTTGCGTTCATCTATACCCTCATAGTGTCACCTGAGTCAGATTAATTGTCCAATTATTTCTTAAACATGGCTCACTTACTTTCACATAGATGTTCTCACCCTTAAGCCGGGTTCCTTACAGACTAAAGTGTGTTTCCTTGTTAGGTAGAATGTAGCGCTAAAATCTACTTTGCCTAAGTTTTTTTTGTGTGTGTGTAGATTGCTTACTTATGTTCTTCATACCAGACATAGTCCCATTCTCTGTTTTCTCATATCGTGGCATTCCTCAGGTCTTCAGGGCTTTTAGATTGATTTTCTTTTTTTATTTTAATAAATCTTTTAAATTGAATCCATGTTACTTCTATCTTCTTGCTGCTTGACTGCTTGCTTGATTTAACCAACTGCCTTACTTTCATGTTGTTTACCAGGATAAGCTGTGTCTTTCAACTAGATCGATATGTCCCACTTCAAATGGTTTGTCTGCTTTTGTTTTCTGTGGGCCAGAGAACTCAGTGAAAGTCCTCCTCAAGCTTTTCTCCTAAACAGCTTTCCAAGCCTTGTCGTGGGGCCATCTCTTGTCCTTAAGGAGCTACTCAGGCACATGATGTGGGAGTTGATTCATTAATGCTGTAAAAAAACAATCATGGACGTATATGACCTCTTTCCAGTAACTATGCACACGATTAGCTTTCCTTAACCCAGGCCAACATGCAGCAACATATGAACTTGACAAAAGGTTGCCTTCTATGCTCCTTGCAAAGGATAATAATAATTAATCCATACAAAAAGATAAATGGAACAGTTATGCAAATTATAAAGAATGAAATTAAAATAAACATTTGTCAATCCACCATCCAATTAATTACATTGGCAAAATCATTGAGGCTACCATACGCGCTCCCCCAGCTTCCCCCAGGTAACCACCAACTGAAATTATGTTTGATTATTCCCTTGCTCAATAAAAATAGTTTTACCAAAGTCTTATATTCCTAAACAATTCATTGGTAAGGGTTGGTTGTTTTGACTGCTTTGAAATCTATAGTATTTGGCAACTTGCTTTGTTGTCACTTAACTTGTTCCCTAAAATTCATGGTTATTGAATAAGCCTTTTCTAAATCCTCGCTTCAGTTAGTCCTCATTCCTACCCCAGTTTTTCTTCTTTACATATTAGTTCCCAGAATATTCATGCTATTTTTCCACTCAAATTATATTTTTAATGAGATTCTGGGACTCCCTTGTTCTTACAGACATTTACCTGAAAATACTGGAAGGTATTACCCTTTCCAGGTGGATTTTAATTCTAGTGGAATAAAAATCATGAGTTGAATGATTAGAAACTCCTATACAGGAAGTTCAAGTACCAGAAAACAGCACAGAGAGATTGATTTGGAGAAGTGGCAGTCTTCCCAGCAACCTTGAAATTGTAACAAGAACGTAATTTTTGTTTTCACCATATATAGGTTCAACTTGCTATTATGAAAAGCGTATTTTTAAAATGTCAACTTTTGACATGCCAATAAAGTTACCTCACTGACTAGGTAGGAACTAAACAAAAATGAAAAGAATTTCTGTGACAGATTGAATGCCATCATAAATAGTCTAGATACATATACAATACAGAAATATATACTCTGTGAATTAAATGCAATTTAATTTAATTTTACACTATTTGATGTATACTGTCTTGGTAAAACTTAGAGGTGTGTGTTTATCCTAGATATTTTAAATTTTTTAGAGTCAATGAATCCACTGGATAATACAATTGCATATATTGACTAATCTTTGGGATTTTAGCAACAAATGTTATTTGTTTTCAATTTTTATTGCTTTTATGATTACCTTAAAATATTTTCTTTCTTTTTACATCAACACACTAAAATTCAAAGTGAACATATGCTTTCGTAAGTAAACATAAATCCAATTCTCAAAAAAGTCTGAGTTAAAGCTAAATATAATCTTGCGTTTCCACCATCAGATGTTTGACATCTGCACTGCTTTTTACACTACAAACTGAATACTTCTTGGAAAATTCCCACCTAAGAAAGTGCTACATTTGAGGATATTTAAAATTTCTAGTGTCTAGGAGAAAAAGACAACTTAATATATGAAAATTTCCTATTTTTGGCTATTCATTTTGCTCTTTTTGAGCTTTGTTTTTCAGGTGCATTTTTTCTCTCTCAATACAATGTTATTACTCTAATCCACTTCAATAATTGTTTCAATTTGTATTCCAATCTCATTTCTACAGAAAGTACTATTTTCAACAATCTGTTTTGGAAACCCAAGAAATTAGTTAAACAATTCCAGATTACAAAACAGATTACAAATACACTGTATTTTCATAGTAAGAAACACATTATCAATTTTTTTAAAAAAAGGAACAAGAGTTTCATTTATAAAGTTTCCTTTAAATGCCCCTTTGCCCTTTCAAAAAAATCTCCTTTCTTATGAAATTTTTTTTTTCTTTACTGGACGTATCTACTCTTTCAGTTTAACTAATAAAGTCTACCATCCTTCATGGATTAGCATTCAAGTCTTCTTTCTTCTTCTTCTTTTTAAAACTGCATATTTTCAGTGCTTCTCAAGCTTTAGTGTGAACATATTTTTAAAATCTAGGACATATGTCTTTGACATTTTAATCTTTCTGAAATTTAAAATATGCTCTAAAATTGATTGGAATGTTTAATTTGGTAGTTTTCTTTTCTTTTCTTTTCTTTTTGCCCCAGCTTCTGACCCCAAATTATTTTTTAACCAACAAACACTCCCACTTTAATTTGGTAGATTTTGTTATTGCACCAAAGCTGGATTTTCTATTGTTTTATTTACTCAGCATCCATAACTTCCTCTTAAGCAGTCTTCTTTTTTTCTTTTGGAAATCTGCTTCATGGGATGACATTTTACCTGCTTTTTCAACCATATGAAGGTGCCATTTTTACTTGCTACTTTAACGTGGCCAAAAGTAGGTTAGCCACCTCGTTTAAGTTAGCCCAATTAAAGTTAGGTTCCAAATTTCTCTTTCAAACAGGAGTGGGAGTTGGGGAGAGAGAGAGAGAAAGAGAGAGAGAGAAAGAGAGAGAGAGAGAGAGAGAGAGAGAGAGAGAGAGAGAGAGAGAGAGAGAGAACAAATGCTGAAGACATTTAAATTCTTTCTTCTATTTTTCAGGTGTACTCTTGACATCAAGCTGCATCGTATCCCCATTTGTGTAACATTTGATAGCCTGAAAAGTTGAATATTGTTTTAAGACTTAGAGCTATTTATAAACTACTAGGTAAAATTGGTCCAATGATCATTCCCTGGGAATCCTGATATTTACACATCCCTAGGAAAACCTGTTTATCCTTTTCTCCTCCTTCTAAGCCAAGAAGTGATTTTTTTAAAAGCTATATTATTTCTTTTCAAAATATCCTATCAAATGTTAGGAGTAAAAACTCAACTAAATACATTATAAATACTGCTTCATAAGTTTTCTCATTCTTATGTTCCCCTTCAGTGAAAATTTCAAGACAAGTTAACCATGAGGAGCTCCATCCTCCCCAGCCCCCTCCCAAATATGAATGATTTAAGTTTGCTTAGTTAGTATTTCCCTACAGAGTTTGTCACCTTGCCCAAGTTGAGATGAGTTCATTTTCAACAACTTCTTTGGATGCTTTGATATGTGTAGAGATAATACAGGCATTCTGTATTCTTCTAACACCATGGTTGTTTTTAACAGCAGGATTCACATTTCATCTTTGAGTTTTTTGTCACATTTGAGTGAATGCCATATGAGCTCAGTTATATTCTTATTTTGATTTGTCAGTTGTCCCCAGCTGCACTGCCATGTCCTTAAACTTGCTCTGAAGCCAGAGAGAGAAAGCTATTACTGTTATTTAGTAATGATTGCTTATTTTCTTTCTACAATTCATATGACAATTGCATTGGGGAACAGCTATTTTTATAAAAGAGACTTTTAAGATAAAATTATTGTCTCATTGAAAAGATACTTAATCAGTCATGCTAATGAGAAATGGTGGATTTAAAGTAAATATCTATAGATCATTTTAATTAAATTTAGCTTCATTCTTTCAGGGAAATCATAATAATGATTTTCTTCTACCAAAAAATCACCAATTTAAGTTTTATATAAAGACTCTGTGCACAAGTATTATTATTATATTTTAAGATTTCTGATATTTTACTTACCTAATCAAAAAAATGTTACATCCTCTTTCTATAAGTCTTCCTTTGAATGGTAAAACAATAGCCAGTAGAGTATCCAGTTATAAATATTGCAGTAAAGGAGAAACATTTATCTAAAGTTTATTTTTAACCATGGCTGAAGTTTTTAGTTAAAATGTATTTATTATAGGCTAACTTATACATTATTTTGTAAGATACCAGTAGGCCAGATTTTGTTTTTCCTAGTAAATTTCTGTCTTTCTTTTACTTTCTCTCTCCCTTTCTTCCCATTTCACCCAGATCCATGTTCTGTGTTGTAAATACAAAATCTATAAAATACCGCTATCATTATTGAATTTCTGTTGACTTTCTGGTCCTCCTAAACATGTCTTATATGATTACACCAGAAAATGGTTTCCCAAGTGATAAGAACTTGATGCAAAATATCTGTAAATTAGAAGATGAATTTATTCAAGCACATAAACACCATTCAGAGTCTATTATAGAAGCTCAGATCATTTTGTAATGTAAATACTCTTTTATTTTTTATTTTTTTAAAGATTTATTTATTTATTTATTTATTTATTTATTTATTTATGCCCCCCTTGCTGCTTGTGTTTTACTGTGTCCATTCGCTGTGTGTTTCTTCTGTGTCTGCTTATCTCCGCCTTGCTGTGAGGTCCTGCTGTTTCAGCCCACCGCGCTGCGCGGGCCGGCCTGCTCTCACAAGGAGGCCCTGGGAAGCGAACACAGGGCCTCCCGCATGGTAAACGGGGGCTCTATCGATTGAGCCACACCCGCCTCCTGCTCTGAGGTCTTGCTGCATCAGCCTACCGCGCCACGCGGGCCGGCTGGCTTGCCCTCACAAGGAGGCCCCGGGAAGCGAACCCAGGGCCTCCCATATGGTAAACAGGAGCTCCATCCATTGAGCCACACCTGCTTCCCATAAATACTCTTTAGTATTTATTTTTTCTGTTAATGCCATAGATGATTCATAGCAATAGTCAATTCTGATAAAAAATGTATTTTATATTCATTGCAACAAATGGCATACAAAATAGAATAAACAGAGAAGGTATTTAGAAAAAGGAAGGTTTGGGGAACAGTAGAAGAACAATTAATCCTATTGAGTTCAGTGAGGAAGCTGTAGTGTCTACTCAGCAGGAGGATGTCCTCCTGTGACCTCCACGGCACCCCGCAGGCTACACTGCAGCAGACAGGAGAGAATCATTGCGAGACAACAAGTTTCTCCCCGCTTCTTTCTAGCACCATTCTCACCCTAAACAGTGAGTTCAGTATGGAATTCTGAGGTAGTGGTGTATCCCTCACACTACACCACATGGTAACATTTTCACCTCCTGGAAAATAAAAAATTATAAACATTGTCTCCAAAACAGGTTGGTAAAAAAAATAAAACACATAGTATTGTGAAGGCAGAGCCCAGCACTTTTAAAGCCACTTATACTTTCTAGGGTTTGATTGGGCATATGCTAAAAAAAATCAATCACTTAATGACCTGTTTATTCATTTATTCTGGAACCCAGTTCTGCCAGGTGACTATTTATAATGGACTTTTAACTTTACAATTAGATTCTTCATATCCAATTGAAACAGTTCATTTTTTTTGCATTTTCTATTCAACTTTGAATGTAAGGGTGGGATATTGATATTAACAGTTATAAATATTTATTCTCTGCCTCATTTTCTTGTCTCTAAATATTTTAATTCCTTCATGGCAACTTTTCAAGCTTTCTGGTGTATAGTAGGCAGAATCTCCATGATCTCTGCCTTCTGATATTAGGTTATATGGCAAAAGAGGTTTTGCAGACATAATGTTACTACTCAGCAGACCTTATGTTAGGGAATTAACAGTGCGGAGGTAACCTAATCACAAAAGGTTCTTAAAAGCCAAAAGTTGTCTACAACTGATAGCAGAATAGAAAGAACTATTCCAAGCATATGAAGAGTTTGACACACAGTTCCTGGTTTTGAAGACAGAAAGGACTGTGCAGCAAGAAATACAATTGGTGTCTAGGGACTGAGTGAAGACCCAGCCGGAGAGTGAGCAAAAAAAACGAAACAATAACTGCAAGCAACACAACCAACAAAAACCAACAAGAACCTCAGTGCTACAGTTCCAAAAAATTGAATTCAGCCAACAACCATATGAGCTTGGGCGTGGACTCTTCCACAGACCCACCAGATAAGCGCCCACTCAGGCCCACCTCTTCATTTTGACCTTGTGAAACCCTTCACAAATATTTCAGATCGTGGATGTCAAACCTGCTGGCATTTCTGGCCTACATACAGGAATAATAAATTTGTGTTGTCGGAAGCCACTAATTTCGTGGTGATTTGTTACCCACCAATAGAAAACTCATATTTGGTATTTGAATTATGAATCATAACAGGTCTACTCACATATAAATAAAAGAACCATTCTCTACATTTGGGTTCACTGCTATCAAGGCTGTATCTGAACCTGTAGGGCTTGTTCATTATTCCGATGACGTTACTAAGCAAAATTGTGAATTTAGCAACTTTTGCTCTCTCTTATCATAGGAACTCATTGCCCCCTACTGAGGTATAACAACTAGGTCTATTCCTAGGAACTGTTTTTTCAACTTCTTATCTGTCTTCTAATACAATTACTCCATTATAACATGTTTCTGCAGGCCAAACTGTCAGCTAACTAATATATCCTCTTTATCTTAAAATATTCTCTCTAGAGATATTTATCTGCTTTATTCAACAGTGTGCCCCAATGTCTAGCATATACCACCTGGTACACAGTAGTTTCTCACATATACTGAGTGGATGAATCATGATATGGCATCAACGAGGATGAGAGAAATAATTTATCATTTCCTATTGTTTAAGGCCACCTACATGCTTATCTGTAGAAATTATCCAAGTGGTCCAATTTAGACAGGCTTTTTTATCCCTCCATTTTTCCTCCTCTACTTAGTGTATTTTCATATCAAAGTTAGTAACATACTTTAGTAGAAAGAAGATAAATGATTGTGCAATTATCTAATACAATTCCTTTTTCTTACTAAATATTAGGGTGTAATATTTCATAAAGCATGCTTGTATATAAATTATATCATTTTAAAAATGGCAGTTCATTTTATTCTGGTCATGTATTCACCAGGTTATTGAGAAATTCATTCTGAGACATATTTCCACAAGTTTCTTTCTCTTCTTAAGGTTAGGTAAAAATCCAGGGAGCTTAAATAATGCCAAGATAAGGGGCATACATCTAAATTCTGTTCTGCATGATTTTCCCAGTGATATACTTTGCCTAAATTTATAAGCTCCATTTGAAGATGGGTAGCTCTGCTACTATGTGCTACTGTGGCCACAGGAGTCTTTGTAGAGTAGATGGTAAGGCCATCACATCCATTTGAGTCCTGTTATTTCCTTGAGGCATTGAAAGGGAATGAAACACTTACTTCTGCTACTATTTGAATCTGCAAAAAGTTCAGACCTTCCCAAATGTTCTTTTGCCCTGGTTTCTTTGCCTTATCCTCTAAGCACTTCACACTGTCTTCTTTATTTCTGGAATGCTCCCTCATAAATCAATCCTTCATGAACCTTTAAAACAAATTATTGGCCTCTTCCTCTCAAGAATGGGAATAAAATCAGAAAACTATAATATCATGGTTTTTTTTCCTTCGTAGTCTACTCTTTTATGCTTTAAAAACTGATAAGTATATATTTACTACCAGCATCAATTCATTTGATCAAGAAAGACAAGGCACACTCATTCACATTTTCACAAATTCAGAATGGCAGTATTTACTTATAGTCCACAGATCTAAAAAGAATTTCCAATCCTCTATGAATAAAAGGAGATACGAAAGATTATTTCAAGTCTCTGTCTCAAAGAGAAGTCTGTTTTACAACACTTTGAATACAGACAAGGTTCCCTTCCCCTCAATATAAAGTAATAGAAAGGAGTTAAGAAAAGTTAATATATCCTTCACCCTAAAACTTGGAACAGAATATAAATCAATCTATCTGTTGAGAAAAGTTTAAGCTTAGTGTAACTTTCTCAGTGATACCTTTTCTGACCACTAACTTAAAGAAGCCCTTTAGTTACTTCCTGTGAGTTACTCTGTTTTATTGTCATCATAGCCTTTATCACTATCTGAAATTTTCATGCTATTTATTTACT
>JAQZBX010048530.1:0-20177 GCA_029593785.1 Cabassous unicinctus
ATATATATATATATATATATATATAGTCACTTCATTAAAAAAAAATCTAAATTAAATGCAGTAAATCAAGCCGTGACAGTGTGGAAAATTGAATGACTGATACAGAAAATAAGTTAGAAAATAAAGAATGTAGAGGAAAAGGTGGAAAATGGAAAGGATGATGGACAAATTTAAATATGAAGTATACCTCTAGAGATTTCAATTTATGAATAATAAATATTTCCAGTGAATAAAGCAGAACAAATGAATCAGAGCCTCAAAACTATGAAAGAAGAATACTTCCTTGATCTAAACTTAGATGTGATTCCAAAGGTAGAAAGCACTTATAATGTGTTTCAGGGAAAATAAAAAAAAAGAGATCCTTTATATCTTGGTAATATTTTAAAATTTAATGAAGAATCCTACATATATACTTGTAAAAACACAGGTTACTATTGAACAGATGAATATCATTTTGGTTTCAGGTCTTTACAATGTTTCTAACACAGTTACTTGTTACAATGTAGATTTTGGAGACAAGAGAAGATGGGGAAAGATGTTGAGGATGTTGGGGACAAGATGTTGGGGACAAGAGAAGATTGGTAAAATTAGGAGTAGTTTAGACCCTGCAGAAGACAGAATTTATGATCTAGGAAGGTGGTAAGAAGAAAATATTTATAATGAAGGGAGAAAGGGAAAGGAATTTAAAAAAAAACAAAACAAAACAAAAACAATAGAGAAGAAATGAGACGTTCTACATTAATTATGCTTCATGAGAGAAGAGAAGGAATGGGGCTAAAGCAATATTTGAAGAGATAATTGCTGAGAATGTTCCAAAATTGATGAGAGCCACCAATTCAGAGATTTAAGAAGTCCAACTTAAGCAGAATAAAGAAAGGAGTCAACATTGAAGTGAAATGACTGAAAAATAAGTTAAAAAGAAAATCTTAAAAGTACCTAGAAAAAAAGTCACATTACTATCAAAGGAGCAGCAGAGAGACATATAACTGACTTCTCAACTGAAACAAAGGAAACCATAAAACCATGTAGAGTGCTGAAGAAGAAAACTGCCAACCATGAATTAGATATCTAGTGCAAATGTCTTCAAGAATGAAGTGGAAATGTTTACAAACAACAAAATCTGAAGGAATTCATCACTTAGCAGACCTTTACTCAAAGAAATATTAAAGGATGTGCTTCAGTCAGAAGGAAAACAATTCTGATGTAAGGATAGAAATGTAGCAAGGAAGGAAGAAAAAATGAATATTGACTTTCTGAGGCAGACATAAAAGCTTATGGGTCATATTGACCATAGAAGTCTGAATGGAGGGGATAAAGTTAGTGTTCTCTGGCCATTGCATTTCTCTAGGGGATAAAGTACCAAATAACATTAGACTTAGGATGTTTATTATAAACTTTACAGCAGTGCTGTCTAGTAGAAATATAATGCAAGCCATATTAGCTACATTGAAAAAGTAAAAAATGATAGGTGAAATTTCATTTTATAATACATTTCTTTAACCTAGTACATCTGAAACATAATTTCAACATGTAACCAATGTAAAACATTTTAATTAGATATTTTGGGAAGCGGGTGTGGCTCAATGGATAGAGCTCCTGTTTACCATATGGGAGGCCCCGGGTTCGCTTCCCGGGGCCTCCTTGTGAGGGCAGGCCGGCCGGCCCGCGCGGCGCGGTAGGCTGATGCAGAAAGACCTCACAGCAGGAAGCAGGTGTGGCTCAATCGATAGAGCCCCCGTTTACCATAGAGCAGGCTGGCCCGTGCGGCGCGGTGGGCTGATGCAGCAGGACCTCACAGCAAGGGGGAGATAAGCAGACACGGAAGAAACACACAGCGAATGGACACAGTAAAACACAAGCAGCAAGGGGGGGATAAATAAATAAATAAATAAATCTTAAAAAAAAAAAAAAATAGATATTTTATGTTCTTTTTTTTTCCGTATTAAAATCTTCAAAATTCTACTTATGACATATCTCAATTTGGACTAGTCATCTTTCAAATGCTTAATAACCATAGGTAGCTACTATATCAAATAGTACAGCTCTAGAATAAGCATTAAAATAATAAAATAAAAAATGTATAACTTCTTTCCAACAGGTGAAAAAACAAAATGGAATAATGGAAATCAGAAGAAGGCAAGAAAGATGAGTAAAAGGAAGGTTGAATAGGCAGGACAAATATACCCCCAAAGCAGGATGGTAGATTTAAACCCCAATATATCAGTAAGTGTATTAAATGGAACGGGATATAATGCTCAAGTTAAAAGAAAATACTGTCATACTGTTTGAAAAAACACCTAACTAAATGCAATTAGACACATATCTAAAACATAAAGATACAGAAAAGTTAGAAGGATTGAAAAATATATACCATGTAAATACCAATTCAAAAAAGTTGACATAGTTGTATTATTTTATAATAAGTTTTAAAGCAGAAAATATCTGGCATAAAGAGGGATATCTCATAATGAAAATGATTGCGTGTATCAGGAAAATATAAAAATTTTAAATTTGCTTGATTTAATAACATAACCTGAAAATATTTCAAGCAAAAATTGTTAGAATTATAAGAAGATATATAAATCCACAATTATAGTGAGAGATTTTAAATTCCTCTTTCTGTAACAGGACAAACTGACAAAATCTTAAGGCTATAACATATATGAACAACTCAAACTTGACAGCTGCAGGATATATGTTCTTTTCAGTCATACACAAAGCATTTTCAAAAAATTGAACAGATTTGATCATAAAGCACATCTCTGCATGTTTCAGAGGGTTAAATTGAGTCTGTTCTCTTGTCACAATGCAATTACAGTAGAAATGATTAAAAAAAGATATTTTAGGAAGGCTGTATAATCAATCATCTAAGAATGTATTTCAAGAAATTAGAAGAATTTATTTTGCTTAATTACTCAGTTTGAGTTCATTTTACAAATGAAGTAGAAGGAAAGAAATAATAAAAGAACAGAAATTACCGAATTAGAAAACAAATATGAAATAGAGTAACAAAGCCAAAACTTGTTCTTTGAAAAGATTGATAAAATTAATAAACCTAAGACTGATCAAGAGAAAAAGATAGTAGGGGGGGCGGATGTGGCTCAAATGGTTGGGCGTTTGTCTGCCATATGGAGGGACCTGGGTTCGATCCCCGGGACCTCCCGGTAAAATAAAAACATATACAGAAGGCGCATGGGCTGCCAGGCTCTGTGTGCCGGTGAGCCGCCAGGCCCCGGGAGCCATGAAGCAAGATGATGATTTAACAGGAGAGAGACGCAGGGGAGAGACAAGACGAGATGCTCCAAAAACCAGGAACTGAGAGCTGGTGGCAGAACACCTCTCTCCTACATCAGAAGTCTCCAGGATCGAATCCTGGTGAAGCCTGGAGGAGGAGGATGAGAAGAGATGGCAGGAAACAGACACAGAGAATTGCCCAGCAAATGGACACAAAAAACAGCAAAATGGGGAAGGGGGGGTTTAAAATGGATAAAAGTAAATAAATCTTAAAAAAAAAAAAAGATAATAGGCACAAATAACCAAAATCAAGAATGAAAAATGGGATATCAGTACAAATTCTAGTGTTATTAATAAATTGTAAAAGGATATTATAAATAAAACATATGCCAATAAATTGGAAAATTTAGATGAAATGGACAGAATCTTAGAAAATAATTTGTCAAAATGAGCACAAAGAGGAATTTGAAAATATAATACTCTTGTAATTATTAAATACAATGAATCCATAATAAAGAATGTTCTTTCAAAGGAAACTTCAGAACTAGATGATTTTACTAGTATGTTCTTCTAAACATTAAGGAAAAATAATCCACAAATGTTTCCAGTTACATTACCTAACTTGAAACATTTGAGTTTGCAGCTTTTGTGTAATTTAATACCTGTTGCGATTTAACCTGTTGTATCAGGTTTCTGCAGTTACTGATATTCTTCGGGTTAGTTGCTATACAGCTTAATATGATGACTCTTAAGAACTTTTTCTCATTACTTCATTCACAAATGCTTTTGAATATCAGATGCTGTATGAAAAGCATTTGGTATACAAAGATGAACAAAATAGGTATCTAGTCATTCTGAAGTTAACATCAAATGAAGGGAACAGAGGGGCAGTTGTTTTCACATAAAATCACTTACAGTTTAATGTGAAAAATGCTGCAATGAATAGATAGGTATAAAGAGTTTAGGTCTCAGCTCCCTATTGCTGAGTTTAGGGATGTGGCAGTTTGATATTACTTATAAATTCCAAAAAAGGTATTTGATTATGTTTGTAAACTGTTCTATTCCTGTGTGTGTGATAACCCTTTGATTGTATTAGATTCAGCTGATATGTTTGATTAGATTATGTTAAGATTAGGGCTTTGATTCAGCCACGTCATTAGAGTGTGACTTGGTGTTGAGTCCCAGCTCCCTTGGGCTGATAAAACAGACTGTCACACAGAAGTGGACATACAGAAGAGACACAGCAGAGGAGAGAACTTGATTTTGACGCTGAGCCCTGGGGAGAGAGTTGAACCATTTGCCTGATAGGTTACAGCTGGCTTTGTGGTGCGAGCAGAGCAGCTGAGCCCGGAAAGAGCCGAGCCCCGGAAAGAGCCGAGCCCCGGAAAGAGAGATTAGCCTTATGCCAGCCTACAGCTGAGATCTGAAGAAGCTAGGACCATGGAGCCTTAAGAGGAAGAGGAAGGCTGAACCCTTGCAGAGAATGGCAGCCATCTTGCTCCAACACATGACAACAGACTTTAGTGCGGGAAGCAACTTATTCTTCCTGGCCTTGTGATTGTAAGCTTCTATCCCAAATAACTACCCTTTATAAAAGCCAACACAGATATCTGGTACTTTTCATCAGCATCCCTTTGGCTCACTAATAACAGGGGAGTAGAGCAGAAGGGACATCTGATTGCCTAGGACAGGCTAGGGTAGGCTTCTGAGAGGGGATGATGTTTGAGCTGAGCTGGATGGTGAGTATTAAAATGCCAGGTAGATGGGGAGGGGACATTTAGGTAGGGTTAAGAGTATGTGTAAAAGCATGAGAACATTGTGTAAAAGCATGAGAACATGGCTTATTGGGGAATTTCTTGTATGTACTTCAGTATGAGAAATAGCAGCAGGAAATGAGAGAAAAGGAAGGTAAGTGCTCATCATCAGGAAATTTTTATACCATGCTAAAGATAAAACATTTTATCTTTAAGGCTGTGGAGAGTTTCTAATCTTTTGAGTAGAAGTGTAATATGGTCAAGTTTTTGTTTTAAATTATTACTCAGGTAGCTTTAGAGAGAAAATTGAGATGGGGCAAGACTGAAGGAAGGGAGACTGTTAGAAGAATGTTATGATACTCAGGTAAGATATGACAAAAGCTTAAATTAGAACAGAGGCAATGGAAATTAATAATGAAAGCCCAAAGCAAGGCTTTGATTTTGGCATAATTTGTGTTGAGCTTGTTTTTCTGATACTAACTTATCAACAAGTTTTTTTTTTTAATGACTACTTTTTGGTCTTGATAAATTGTATAATGGAGATATCATAGAATGTGAATCCAACTTAACTAAAAGTTGTGAAGTTTAGTTCAGTATTTTGAACAAGGGGGAAAGGACATTATTTTTGTATGTTGATATTTATTCATTTTTTTAACCTTATATTATGTTGAAGGCTTTGAAGGCACGGAACAGTTTATTAGGCTGACCCACAAATGGTTCCTAATCTGGTATCAGTAGATGATTATGAATCAGCAAATTTTGTTAGTTTAAAATTATTCTTAAGCATTTATATTGAATGTTTGCACTGAATATAATGTTGGTCAATAGTAGAAAAATTATGCCTTTTTGAGGGTTCCTTATGCAGAAAATGCAATTGAGTGTCTCTAACCTTATAGTTTTTTGAGGGAAAATAAGCTGTCAATAGCGTTTGGTGTTGTTTTTAGGATTGTTCTTTATTGTTTTTTTGAGATAGGTAAATGATTTCAACATGGGAAATAAGTTTTACTAACTTTGTATATGAAAATAACTAGTGAAAAAGACTGTCCTTCATTGCATATTCCATATTAAATTAGCAATATTCAATGTTCTTTTAAAACTTTTTAAATTTGCCTTGTCGTTTCCATTCTTATCTATGTAAATTTTGTTATCAATTTGGCATAGAATTTTGAGAGATAGCTAGCTTACTAAAGGGTCTGAAATTTTGAGAGGACTGAAGATTGTCTTTTGGGAAAATAGTTTATCCCAATAACTTGGCAACTATTGAAGTTTACTTCTTAAATAGTTTTGTGGGCAAAACTTCTTTTCTGGGGAAATTTTTTAGTGTTTAATTATTAACAGCGTGTATTTTAGTGTATTCCATATTTCAACTAGGAAGAGTTCTGAGATATGAAAATTGGAGTAAGTGCCCCAAGACCATAGAATCAGGAGATAATCATTTTCCTAGCACTAATGGAAATTTGTATTTAATATTCCTATTTCTGAAAAATGTAATATGAGACTATATTCCCAAATCTGTCTTGTTTTTTGTTCCTAATAGTTAAGCCCAGGAGATTTACTGTAATCCAGTGTTTTGTTTTTGTAAAAGTACTTATAGAAGGAATATAAGTGTAGTAAATTTGTCTCTTAAATTTTCTCTAAATAGTATTTTCTGTTCAGTACTGTAGTTATTGAGCAAAGAAGTATGTGTAAGTATGTGTGTGTTTGTGTATTATAATTATCTTGGCAGATTTTGTCAAGCTAAGAGATAGGAGTTGGTGATATGCAGGTTTCTTAGAAAAAGTAGTCAGATCTTGTTTCATCTTGCATATAATCTCTTAATAAGTGTTTAGCTTATTTTATTGGCCAGGATTGTTGATGTGATGACTTCTTTAAAATTAATAATATCTGAAAATTAGTATATGTGACTTAAATTTTATTCAGTAACTTTTTATTTTCATATATTTCTATAGATTTGCTTTCTTTTATACTCAAGAGGTTTTTACTATGAATATAGCCTGGGGTATCATTTTGAAATGAAATTAGTCATTCTGTAATATCAACTCTAGAATTTATTCCAAACTTCATAGCATAGCCTACAAGTACTCTTTTAAAAATTTCTTTTTAAATTATAGCAATTTTAGGTTTATAGAAAAATCATGCAAAGTACAGAGTTTCCATATACCCCCTTTCTTCTTTCCCCAGTTTTCTCTATTAATAACATTTTGCATTAGTGTGGTACTTTTGTTACAATTGATGAACTAATACAGTCATACCTTGGAACTCGACTGCTTTGAAACTCATTGAATTTGGTACTCGACGCATTTTTGATGTGAAAATTTTGTCCTGGTACTCATCACTTGTTTGGTACTCGATGCACAAGGTAGAACTTGTGGGTGACGGTTACCTCGTGACTCGCTACCCCTTCCAGCCGAAACAAAGGGTCATGCGTTAGTTACCTGATAGCTCTTTCCCTGTGCACATCCCATTGTGGTCTGATCTTAGCTTCTGTGGTCATTTTGTGTATTTTTTTCCCTCATCATGGGTCCTAAGAAAATGAGCAGTGATAGCACTGAGCAGAAAAGAAAGTTACTTTGCATTGTCATTGAGCAAAAAAGAAAAGAAATAATAGGTAAATATGAGAGGAGTAGTTGCATTACTGATCCTGCTAGGGAATACAGTATGCCTAGAACAACAGTCTCCACTATGATTAAGAATAAAGAAGCAGTAAAAAAGGCTGATGTTGTGAAAGGAGTTAAAGCTGTAACAAAGCAGCGTTCCCAAACACTCAAGGAAGTTGAAAAGCTGTTATTAATTTGGGTAAGTGAGAAGCAGTTAGCGGGGGACAGTGTATCAGAAGCCATGATGTGTGAAAAACCAAAAGTGCTGCATGCTGATCGTTTGAAAAACAAACTGGAACAGAGTGATGAGAGTATTAAAGTTTTTAAGGCCAGCCACGGCTGGTTTGATAATTTTAAAAAGAGAACTTGCATCCATAGTGTTGTGAGGCATGGCAAAGCAGTGAGTGCTAATAAAAAGGCTGCTTGTGAATTTGTCAGTGAAGTTCAAGACTAGGTAGAGGCTGAGGGTTTTATTCCCCACCAAGTTCTTAATTGTGATGAGACTGGAGTTTTTTGGGAAAATAATGCCAAGTAGAACCTACATCATAAAAGAGAAGAAGGCATTACCAGGCCACAAACCAATGAAGGACAGGCTCACTCTATTGTTGTGGGAATGCTAGTGGGGACTTAAAACTCAAGCCTCTACTAGTCTATCATAGTGAAAACCCTGTGAGTTTTTATGAAGCATAATGTCATAAAAAGCAAACTCCATGTGATGTGGAGGGCAAACAGCAAAACTTGGGTCACAAGGCAATTTTTCACTAAGTGGATAAATGAAGTGTTTGGTTCCTCAGTTAAAAAATTTTTGCTGGAGAAAGATTTGCCTCTGAGAGCTCTCCTACTTTTGGACAATGCACCTGCCAGGCTTGCAGGATGACTTACTGAAGGAGTTCAGCTTCATCACTGTAAGGTTTCTGTCCCCCAACCCTACTCCGCTCATCCAGCCCATGGACCAGCAGGTCATTTCAAACTTCAAAAAGTTGTACACCAAGGCGCTTTTCCAGAGGTGCTTTGAGATCACCTTTGACACCCAGTTGACCCTCACAGAATTCTGGAAGGATCATTGTAATATCCTGCACTGCCTTTACCTTATTGATAAGGTCTGCAATGAAGTCACTTATAGGACAATGAATTCAGCTTGGAAGTATTTGTGGACAGAAGCTGTGACTCAGAGATGCTTTGAAGGGTTTGAGGTTGACGCCAAGCCTGCAGGTATAGAGGGTACAGTTGTGCAGGATATTGTATCTTTGGGCCAATCCATGGGTCTGGAGGTCTATGCTGCTGATGTTGAGGAGTTAGTGGAGGAACATCGTGAAGAGCTCATCACTGGGAGCTGCAGGAACTACAGAATGTGTGCAAAATGGGCAGAAGTTCAAAACTTTGTGGAAAGTACCATCTGGACAAAGCTCTGACAAGCAGAAATGTGAATTTATTGAATGACCAAATAATTTCACACTTTCGAGGAATTCTGAAAAGAAGACAGAAGCAGTCCTCATTGGATAAGTTTTTAGTGAAGGTGACAGAGAGTGTGTCAGAGCCTGTGGTGCAAGTTGAAAAATGGCAGAAAAGAGAAAAGACATCTGAAGTGCAAGTGCCCAATGTTCTATTGGAGGGGGGCTCTCCTTCCAAGCAACACTCCATATAACCTCTCCACCACTCTCTTCCCACCGTCCCATTAGGCCATGGACTCTTCTCAGTACAGATAAAGTGAAGTTTTTATTTAATTTAATTTAAATATTTATTTTTAGGTTTATTTCTCATGTAAAGTAATGATATACAACCCTATCTTTTTACATATTGCCTTAAACATGTGGATTGTCTTTGGTTTGGGAATGCATTAAATTTATTTACATTATTCTTTATGGGAAAAATTTGTTACTTGTTGTTTTTGGTACTCATCGCGCCTCCCGGAACCAATTAATGACAAGTACCGAGGTACCACTGTACATTTTAATTATATTAACTAGCCCATAGTTTACATTAGGGTGTTCACTCTTTGGTTTGTACAGTCCTGTTTTTTTTTTTTAAACCTATTTTATTGATAGATATTTTTTTTAACTTTTTATATTGAAATAATTTGAAACTTACAGGGAAGTTGCAAAAATAGTACAAAAACATTGCAGAGAACTCCAATATACCATTACATTTTGCCACATTTACTGTATTATTCTATATCTTCTAAACATTTGAGAGTAGACTGCATATATCATTCTCCCTTAATACTTATTATTTCCATGTGTATTTATTTCCTAAGAACAAGGATATTCACTAATGTAACCACATTAAGTACAGTTATAAATTCTAAGAAATATAACATTGATGTAAAGCATATAGTTTATATTCCAATTATTTTCAATTGTCTCAATGTCCTATTTTGGCATTTTCTTCTCAGTAATTGGAATGGAGCACTATCTTATTAATTAAATCTAAGAGTTTAGTGCCTCATCTTGGAACCCCTTCTTTTCGCTTCTTTTTTTTAATTATTATTATTGATATATTAATCAAGCATACAGTTCATCCAAAGTGTACAATCAATGGTATTTGGTATAATCACTTAGTTGTGCATTTATCACTTCAGTCATTATTGGAGCATTTTCATTATTTCAATGATAATAATAAAAACAGACAAACAAGAAAAGTCTCCACCTCTCAATCTTTCTGTTTCCTCTGCTGTACATAGCTGCTACTTCTGGATATTCTTGCACAATTATTTATTCATTAAGCAGTTTTATTGAGATATATTCACATGCCGTATGATCTATCCAAAGTGAATAATCATTGGCTTTTAGTATAATCACATGTTGTACAATCATCACCACAAAAAATTTTAGAACAATTTGATTACTGCAAAAAGAAAAACTCCACATCCCTTAGCATTTCTTCCCCAGCTCTACATAACCACTAATCTAATTTCATCTTTATAAATTGATTTATATTTACATTTTACATGAACAGAATCATACAATATGTAGTACTTTGTGTCTGGTTTCTTTCACTTAGCATAATGTGTTTTTTTTTTAATCTCATATTAACATTTTGTTAACATATATTAAAAAAAAAACCTGTCTTATATATGGAACTTTACCCATATTCACATTTCACATGCAGTTTTACTATGCTATACAGTTCCATGTTACATTTTTTAGCTTTCCTTTTAGTTATATACATGACCTTAGACTTTCCCTTTAAACCACTTTCATACCCACATAATAGTATTGCTAGAAACAAACATTATGTTGTGCTTTGACCTTTTCTATTCATTTCCAAAGATTAGCGCACATCCTTTTTACCAATTCTGCACTAGTTAACCCTCAGCTTTCCATTCTCTAAACTCATTCTGTTTTCTGGTGACCCAGATTCAAGAATTTAATTCCATGAGATTATACAATATATTTAGTTCATAATAGCGCAATCATACAGTATTTGTCCCTTTGTGTCTGACTTGCTTCACTCAACATAATGTCCTCCAGTTTCATCCATTTTACATGCTTTGCGACTTCATTTCTTCTTACAACTGCATAATATTCCATTGTGTGAATACTCCACAGTTGGTTAATCCATTCATTGGTTTTTGGGTACCTGGGTTGTTTCCAAATTTTGGCAATTGTGAATAATGCCACTATTAACATCGGTGTGCAGATGTCTGTTCATGTCACTGTCTCAGTTCTTCTGGGTATATACCAAGTAGTGGTATTGCCGGGTCACGTGGCAAATCTATATTCAACTTCTTAGGTACTGACTGTACCATTCTACATTCCCACCAACAACGAATAAGTGTTGCTGTCTCTCCACATCCTCTCCAACACTTGTGGTTTTTTGTCTTTTTAGTAGTGGCCATTCTGATAGGTGTGAAATATTTCATTGTAGTTTTGATTTGCATTTCCCTAATTGCTAGTGATGTTGAACATTTTTTCATGTGTTTTTTTTTGCCATTTGTATTTCTTCTCTGGACAAATGTCTATTCAAGTCTTCACCCAATTTTTAATCAGGTCCTTTGTCTTTTTATTGTTGTTATGTGCTCTCTTCATATATCATGGGTATTAAACCATTATCAGATATGTGATTTCCAAATATTTTCCCCTATTGAATTGGCTGCTTTTCACCATTTTGACAAAGTCCTGTGAGGTGCAAAAGTGGTTAATTTTGAAGAGATCCCATTTATCTATTTTTTCCTTTTGTTGGGCATGCTTTGGGTGTAAGATCCAAGAAACCACCACCTACCACAAAATCTTTAAGATGTTTCACCACATTTTCTTCTAGTAGTTTAATGGTCCTGGCTTATACTTAGGTCTTTGATCCATTTTGAGCTGATTCTTGTATAGGGAGTGAGATAGGGGTCCTTTTTCATTCTTTTGGTTTTGGATATCCAGTTCTCCCAGCACCATTTGTTGAAGAGACTGTTTTGCCCTGTCAATATAGACTTGCTAGGTTTGTCAAAAAACCAGTTGACCTGAGAGGTAAGGGTTTATTTCTGGACTCTCAATTCTATTTCATGGATTGATGTGTCTGTCTTTATGCTAGTACCATGCTGTTTTGACCACTGTAGCTTTGTAATATGTTTCAAGGTCAGGCAGTGAAATTCCTCCCATGTCACTCTTTTTTTTAAAAAGCTTTTGGCTGGGGGCGGATGTGGCTCAAATGGTTGGGTATCCGTCTACCATATGGAGGGACCTGGGTTCAATCCCTGGGACCTCCCGGTAAAATAAAAAAAATATGCTCTGTGTGCCGGTGAGCTGCCAGGCCCTGGGAGCCATGCAGCAAGATGATGACGTAACAGGAGAGAGACGCAGGGGAGAGACAAGACGAGATGCTCCGAAAGCTCCGAAAAACCAGGAACCGAGGTGGCGCAGATGGCAGAACACCTCTCTCCTACATCGGAGGTCTCCAGGATCGAATCCTGGTGAAGATTGAAGGAGGAGGAGGAGAAGAGATGGCAGGAAACAGACACAGAGAATTACCCAGCGAATGGACACAAAAAACAGCAAATGGGGAAGGGGGGGTTTAAAATGGATAAAGTAAATAAATAAATCTTTAAAAATAAATAAATAAATAAAAGCTTTTGGCTTTCCCTTCCAAATAAATTTGGTAATTGCCTTTTCTATTTCTATAAAGTAGGCTCTTGGAATTTTGATTGGTATTGCATTGAATCTGTAAATCAGTTTGGGTAGGATTGACATCTTCATAATATTTAGTCTGACAGTCCATGAACGCGGAATGTCTTTCTGTCTGTTGAGGTCTTGTTTGATTTCTTTTAGCATTGTTTTGTAGTTTTCTGCAGATAGGTCCAGTGCTTCTTTGGTTAAACTGATTCCTAGGTATATGAGTCTTTTTGTTGCTATTGTAAATGGAATTTTCCCCTTGAGTTCCTCCTCAGATTATTCAGTACAGTGTACAGAAACATTACTGATTTTTGCATGTTGATCTTGTATCCTGCAAATTTCCTAAACTTGTTTCTTTGCTCAAGTAGCTTTGTCATAGACATTTCAGAATTTTCTAAATATAGGATGATGTCATGTGTTTACAGTGAGAGTTTTACTTCCTCTTTTCCAGTTCGGATGCCTTTTATTTATTTTTCTTGTCTAATTGCTCTAGCTAGAACTTCTAGCACAATGTTGAATAACAATGGTGACAGTGAGCATCCTTGTCTTGTTCCTGATCTTAGAGGGAAAGCTTCCAGCCTTTCTCCATTGAGTTTAGTGTTGGCTGTGGGTTTTTTATATATGCCTTTTATCATATTGAGGGATTTTCCTTCTCTTCCTATCTTGAAATGTTTTTATCAAGAAAGGATGCTGGATTTTGAAAGTGTCTTTCCTGCATAAATCAAGATGATCATGTTGTTTTTTTCCCTTCAGTATTTGAGTGTGGTATATTACATTGATTGATTTTCATATGTTGAACCACCCTTGCATACCAGGAATAAATCCCACTTGGTCATGATGTATAAGTGTTTTGATATGCTGTTGGATTCTATTTGCAGGTATTTTGTTGAGAAGTTTTGCATCTATATTCATTAGAGATTTGGTCTGTAATTTTCTTTTCTTGTAGTGTCTTTATCTGGCTTTGGTATTAGGGTGATGTTGGCTTCATAAAATGTGTTGGATAATTTCCCCTCTTCAGTTTTTTGGAAGAGTTTAAACAGGATTCATGTTAATTCTTCCCAAAATGCTCGGTAGAATTCACCTGTAAAGCTATCTGGTCCTGGACTTATCTTTTTTGGGAGATTTTTGATGACCGATTCAGAGTCTTTAAATGTGATTGGTTTGTTAAGTTCTTGTATTTATTGTAGTGTCATTGTAGGTTGTTTGTGCATTTCTAGGATTTGTCCATTTCATCTAGGTTGTCCACTTTGTTGGCATACAATTGATCATAATATCCTCATAGGAGCCTTTTTATTTCTGTGGGTTCAGTTGTTACTCCCCCTCTTCTTTTCTGATTTTATATATTTGCATCTTCTCTCTTTTTTTCTTTGTTAGTCTAGCTAAGCAGTTGTCAATTTTATTGATTTTCTCAAAGAACCAGCTTTTGGTTTTATTGATTTTCTCTATTCTTTTTATCTTCTCAATTTCATTTATTTTTGCTGTAATCTTTATTATTTCTTTCCTTCTGCTTGCTTTGGGAATGCTTTGCTCTTTTTCTATTTTACCCAGTTGTTCACTTAGATCTTAGATTTTAGCTCTTTTTTCTTTTTTAATATAGGCGTTTAGGGCTATGAATTTCCCTCTCAAGATTGCCTTTGCTGTATCCCATAAATTTTGATAAGTTGTGTTTTCATTTTCATTTATCTCAATATATTAATTGATTTCACTTGCAATTTCTTCTTTGACCAACTGATTGTTTAGGTGTGTGTTGTTAAGCATACACACATTTATGAATTTACCTCTTTCCAGTCTTCCTGATTTCCAGTTTCATTCCATTTTGATCTGAGAAGGTACTTTGTATAATTTCAGTCTTTTTATATTTATTGAGAGCTGCATTGTGACCTAACATGTGGCCTATCTTGGAGAAAGATCCATGAGCACCTGAGAAGAATGCATAATCTTCTGAGTTTGGGTGCAACATTTTGTATATGTCTGTTAGGTCAAACTTGTTTGTCATGTTGTTCAAGTTTTCTGTTTCCTTGCTGATCTTCTGTCTAGTCATTCCATCTAATGATGTAAGTGGTGTGTTGAAGTCTACAGCTATTATTGTGGAGATGTCTATTTCTCCCTTCAGTTTTGCCACAGTTTGCCTCATATATTTCGGACCACCCTGGTTAGGTGCATAGATATTATGACTGTTATTTTTTCCTGGTGGATTGTCACTTTTAAAATATATAATGGCTTTCTGTATCTCTCATACCTTTTTTGCATTTAAAGTCTGTTTTGTCCGATATTAGTATAGCTACCCCTGAAATTTTTTGGTTACTATTTGTCTGGAGTATCTTTTTCCAACCTTTCACTTTCAGCCAGTTTGTATTCCTGGGTCTGTGGTGAGTCTTTTGTAAGCAACATACGGATGGCTCATGTTTTTTTTATCCATTCTCTCAGCCTGTATCTTTTGTTGGGGAGTTTAATATATTCACATTCAATGATATTACTGCAAATGCATTATTTGCATCCACCATTTTATTCTTTGGTTTTCATATATCTTATTGTCTGTCTTTTTACTCTTTTGGTTACCCTGTCTGCTCTTCTTTCTTCTATACTCTCCTTCAAGCCTCTGTCTCCTGTCTTTTTCTTTCAGGCTGTAAATCTTCCTTTAATACTTCCTGCAAAGGTGGATTCTTTTTACAAACTCTCTTAGTTTCTGTTTGTTTGTGAATGTTTTAAACTCAGCTTCACATTTGAAAGGACAGTTTTGCTCAATAAAGAATTCTCAGCTGGCAGTTTTTCTCTTTCAGTATCCTAATTGTATCATACTACTGAATTCTCACCTCCATGGTTTCTGATAAGAAATCTGCACTGAGTTTTATTGGACATCCCTTGTATGTGATGATTTGCTTCTCCCTTGTTGCTCTCAGAATTTTCTCTTTATCATTGATGTTTAACATTCTGAGTTGTGTCTTGGAGTAGGTCTATTCAGATTTATTCTGATTGGGGTATGATGTACTTGTTGGACATGTAAGTTCATTTCTTTCATGAGAGTTGGGAGATTTTCAGCTATTATTTCCTCAAATACTTTTTTTTGTTGTTGTTCAAATCAATTTTATTGATACATATTAATAAAACATAAATCCACCCAAAGTGTGCAATCATATAGTTGTGCATTCAACACTTCAATCACTTTTAGAGCATTTTCATTATTCCAGTAATAATAGTAAACAAATAACAAACAAACAAAGAAAAACTCATCACTTCTCAATCTCTCTATGTTTCCTCTGCAATTCTGTTTCTGACTCTCTAGTTTATTTGTATTTATATTTTGTAAAAGCAGTCATATATGCAATATCTCTCATAGTGGTTTTTTTTTTTTTTAAAGATGCTTAGATTACACCTAAAGTACTCTTTCTGCCCCCTTTCCCTTCTCTTCTCCTCCTGGAACACCCATGACACATGTTATTGCATTTTGTGTTAACATTCAACTTCCTGAGACCCTGCTCTATTTTTTCCATTGTTTTCTCTCTTCAATTTCAACTCTTCCATCTTCTGTATCACTTATTCTTTGTTCTTGTTATTTCAAATCTGCTGTTGTGTGCCTCATATTTTTAAAATTTAATTTTGAGGTAGCTGGCTGGGGATTGAACCTGAGACTTCATATATGTGGGAGCTGTCACTCAACCACTGAGCTACATTAGCTCCCCTGAGTTGTTTTTTTTTCGCTTTTGCTTTAGGAGGCACTGGGAACCGAACCTGGGATCTCCCACGTAGAAGCAGGCACTCAACTGCTTGAGCCACATCCATTTCTCTCTAATGTGCCTTTGATCTCATCTATTATGTCTTTCATTCCCACGAGCTCTGTTACTTTTTATTCAGGGTTCAAATTCTTTATGCTTGTTCAGTGGCTTCTTGATGTCCTTTTATCTCTTTATCCATATTGTCTTTCAACTCATTAATTTGATTTTGGAAATTTCTATGCATCTTGTTGATTAGTTGTCTCAAATCCTGTGTCTCTTCTGGGGCTTTGGTATATTCCTTTTCTTGGGCCATTTCTTCCATTTTCATAGTATGGCTTGAATTTTTTTGCTGATGTCTAGGCATCTGATTAAGATGTTGAGTTTACTCAGATGTTCAATTTCTCTCTCTTTTGTAGGGTTTTAGTGGTGGAAGATTGTGTATTACTGCTGTTCTTTGATTCTTGGTTCAGCCTGTTTTGGTTCTTAGGATTGTCCCTGTTAGTTGCTCATATATGGGTCCCTGATCCAGTAATGGTTGCAGACCTGTTTCCAAGAGTCTTGGGGTAGAAAGCTGTAAAGGCTGGAAAAAGCTTCTCTTATTTACTTTTAATTTCCTCACGTGCACTTCCTTGGCCTGCCAGCAGATGGTACTCTTAAGGTCTCTCAGTTAAATGCCTGGTCATAGTGTGTTTGCTGTAATATGGACTGGATCACCTTGTTAGAGGATCCTGCCCGGAGGCTAAGAGCCTTGTAATTCAAACTTTGTCAGAGGCATTTCTCCAACCTTTCATGGCAGTGCCCTCTCTTTTCCCAGGTAGGAAATAATTCCACTCCTCTCTGTGTTCTCAACAACCTGTCCTGGTTAATAGAGAGGGAGATTGAGAGATTTGGATCTCTTTAGGCCCTTGCTGGCTCCCAAGGCTAACAATGGTGGGGCCCCACCTGGCCTGGAAGGGCTCCTGAGACACAGCAGACCAAATTTGTGGGCCAAAAGCTGAGTCAGTCTTAGGCTGTGTCTCACTCTGTGTCGCCTTTCCTGGGGAGATGGTTCCCTGAGGCCCCCTTTGTTTGTAACTGCCAGCCCTGAGGCCTGAGGATTCAAAAGTGTCTATAGCATGCCGGAGGGTGCCAGCATTTGCAGCTGCAGCTTTTAACTCACAGTTTTGCTGTCACAATTCTTTCCGATTGCCCCTGTCTCCTCTGGTTGGTATCCAGCCTTCCCCTGGTATCATAAACCTTAGAAGATTTTTTCCCAGGCCATTTTTGCATGTCTTCTAGCTATTTTTCTGGGAGACAAGAGAGTCTTGTGTCTTTCTAGCCTACCATCTTAATTGAAGTACCCTCTATTTTTTTTTTTAATTTTAATTTTTATAACATTCATATAACTAAAATTGCCTTTTTTATTCTCTTTCAAGTATAGAATTCATTGGTGTTAATTAAATTCACAATGATTTGCTACTATCACTATCATCCATTATCAAAACTTTTCCATCATCCCAAATGAAACTCTGTACCAATTACCTACCCTTTTCCCACCCCCATCTCATCAGAACCCCTGGTAACTAATACTCTAATTTTTGACTCTATGGCTTTTCATGTTTTAGTTTTTCCACATAAGAGAGATCATACAATATTTGTCCTTTTGTATGTGGCTTATTTCACTCAACATGAGGTCTTGAGGGTTCACCTTATGTTGTAGCATGTATCAGAACTTCATTTCTTTTTGTGGCAGAATAATATTCCGTTATATGTATATACTAACTTTGTTTATCCATTCATTTGTTGATGAACACTTGGGTTGCTTCCATGTTTTGGCAGTTGTGAATGATGCCTCTATGAACATATGTGTGCAAATATGTGTTTGAGTCCTTGCTTTCAGTTGTTCTGGGTATATCCCTGGTAGAGGAATTGCTGGGTTATATGGTAAATTCTTCCTACGAGTCATAAGAATTTTTTTTTTGTTTCCCAAATATAAACTGTTCTTGCATTTGAATGTGATTTTTGAACATGTTTATTTCCTCTGGAATGATAGTCAGCGTTGCTTTGTTTGCCTACAAATTCATAACTCATTCTGCAAGACTCTTTAATGTGGTCTGTCCTTCAGTATTTAACAGGCAAAATTACTTTGTCCCTGTGCTTTGTTATCATGCTATACCACCTTCCATTCTAATAAGAAGTACTTATAATTATTTCCATGTCAGTCTATAACAGAAGATTTCTGAACAACTTGAGGGCTGGGATTGGGTTTTATTGATATCTCTCCCCAAGGCCGAGGTACATAATAGGCATTTACATTATTTGTTGTATGAACAAAGAATGCTGTGGTAGAGAAATTAACAACAAAAGGAATCTGTGAACTCTGGGAAAGAAGTCCCAAATGCAGAGTGGGTATCCTTTGGGGGTGGAGGGGAGAGTGGAGCACTTGTGCTTAGAAACCATGGCATCCTCTGGCTTTGAATTTGCCATAAAAGCAGTCACATTATTTTTGCTTAAAATATGTCAGTGAAATTTCAGAAAAAGCTAAAAACACTTTTAAATAAATTTTCCTATGTTTTTACACTATCTAATTAATTTTTGTTTTATTTTTATTTTAGGAAACACTCCTTTACATCTTGCTGTGATGTTAGGAAATAAAGGTTAGTAAATATTTTCATTTTAATCTCACTCATGTATAATAAAATTTAAAGATGAATTTTGTCTTTTGAGTCTTTTAAAATTAAATTGAGATTATTTTATTTGCTAATTGAGCTTCATATTCAGTTTATTAAAAGTAGCAAATATTTTCTCATTTTCCATAGCACTTTTTTCAGTGAGAGGAAATCTGGCAGTAACTTTAATGTCTTTTGAAACTATGTTTTTTCTTACTTTGTCTTATTAATCTAGCATGTATTTATAATTTCAGGGAAGACTTAGTTCTGGTTATTAAAAATTAATAAATACTTTTTATATTAGAATAGTTTTGTAAGATTCTTTAATATTTTGTATATCTAAATTCATAAGTCTACCTTTTGTATAGCAGATAATTGTAAAAACTTAACACTTATTTATTCTTAAATTTAAAGAAAGCAACTCATAGGCAGGTGATTTAAAAGAACTACTTTTTAAGGTTAATTCTGCAATACAATAAAATCTCAGTTATCTGGATTCCCAATTTATCTGGAAAGGGAAGCTTCCGGATAACTGAATGGTAATCCTTTGAGTGATAGATTTTAAAATTTTAAATGTGTTTGATAAAAATCCTTTTAAAATACATACTCCTGTAATTTTAAACAAGCTAATTAATTTATTTTAATGGTTTTCTTTCTGATAATCTGGTAGCATTATGAGCATCTCTTACTGTTACATACTGTAATGTAGCTTTCAGATAAACATCTCATCTGAATGTATGCTGATGCCAGGGGTATCACTAAAATTGCTAGTTTGGTTTTAAGTTCATATGTAAGTGAAGCATTTAATTTGCAGGGTAATGTAATTGCTATTGCAATTCTATGTAATTTATTTGGTGACTCAAATTTTAATTTATTCTAGTGTTCTAATTATACTATATTTGCCCTTCTTGCAAGGAACAGACTCACAAATAACTTCTAAGTAAAGGGGTTCAATTGAGGGACTACATTTTATAGAAACTTAGGAAATGGGGACTAGCTAGGCCTCAGAAAAGGCAGGAACCGACAATTTGGGGGTCAGCCGTTCTTCCTTCTCTCCTTCCCTTCCTCTCTATCTGTCTGTCTGTCTATCATCATCTATCTCATATAGTGTGTCTTCTGGTTTTTTTTTTTT
>JAQZBX010048531.1:0-20177 GCA_029593785.1 Cabassous unicinctus
CCGTGGTTCTGCTCGTCGTGGCCTGTAACCTGCTGGGCCTCGGCCTGGGCACCTGGGGGCTGTCTGCCAGGGAGGACCCCAGCCACTCGGAGGCCAAGGGCGAGGCTGGGGCCCACTTCCTCATGCTGTAAGGACGGGCTGGGTGGGAAGGGGCTGCAGGAGCAGTGTCCTGGGGTCAGAGCCTGGGCACTCGTGCTTTGGCGCCAGCCTGCTGGGTGTCCCATCGGTGTGAAGGGCTGGGCCGCAGCAGGAGCGGAGAGGAAGCCTTCCCTCCCGGCCCCGCGCGGACTTCCCCGGTCACTGGGCATGCTTTCCCGCGGAGCCCACACAGCCTCAGAGTTCTTCTTAACCCAGCATCCAAGGCCAGCAGTGTGAGCTGTTCACCGCACAGGGTGCCCATCAGAGGGGCACGTGGGGGCTGAAATCCAGCCCACGTTCTCCCTACGAGCCTGGCCCGGGGCAGTGGTGCCGGCCCGAGGCCCCGCAGCCCCTCTAGGGTCGTGGCTGGCCAGGCCGGGCAGGGGGCTTCGGGCCCAGAGGCAGGTGGAGACCTGGCTCTTGAGCACAGCGACTTCCAGGGCCCGCGATGGGGCCGGGGTGGGGCTAGGAGGGCGGTCAGGAGGTCTGCGGCCCCTCCTGCCCCGGGGCTCTGCCCTGGGTGGGCCCCGGGGCTGGGCAGGACGGAGGGGGTGGGGAGGCGCGGGGCCAGGCGGGGGCTGCAGCTGCCTCGCTCTGCCTGCGCAGGGGCGTGGGCCTCAGCTTCCTCTTCGCTGCGCCCCTCATCCTCCTGGTCTTCGCCACCTTCCTGGTGGGCGGCAACGTGCAGACGCTGGTGTGCCAGAGCTGGGAGAGCGGGGAGCTGTACGAGGTGGGCCTGCTGCGGAGGGCGGGGAGGGGAGGGGGCTGCAGGGAGGCAGAAGCAACCGGCGGGTAGGGAGCGGGGGGCAGAGCCCACAAGTCCCTGGGGCTCGGGGCAGGGCCCTCGGGCAGGACCCCATGGGGTTGCTTCTTTGCCCCGGGGCCTCCGTCCTAACACTGGGCCTGGGAGCGGGGCTTCCCGCAGGAGGCTGGGCCGACCTCTAGGAGCTCGTGAGAAGAGCCCTCGGGAGGGTTAGGGCCAGTGCTGGTTTGAGTCAGAGGCTGAGCTGGGCAGGGGTCCCAGGAGGTCCCCAGCCTGGGCTGGGCTGCACCAGGCCTCGCTCCCACCCCGCTCCAGGCCCCCCGTCTCCCTGCCCTGCCCCCAGTTTGCAGACACCCCAGGGAACCTGCCCCCATCCGCGAACCTGTCCCAGCTCTTGGGCCTGAAGAATGTCAGCATCCACTTGGCCTATCAGTGAGTGGGGCTGGGGACTGGGCTGGGGGCTGGGCGCGAGGGCCGGTGCCCTTAGGGCGCTGCCAGTCCCTGCCACCGTGGCCCTCGTCCCTCCCCAGGCAGTGCAGAGAAGGGGCCGCGCTCTGGAGGGTCCTGCAGCTCAACGACTCCTACCACCTGGAGAAGCACCTGGACGTCAGCCAGGTGAGGGGCCTTCCGGAAGGCCTGGGGGCTCTGCTACAGACTTCTTGCTCCCCTGCTCTTGCCCAGTGGAGGCACCCCCTCCTCCATCTGACTGAGGTGCCTCAGGGGCTGCGGCCTCAGGGCCTGGCCTGGGGCTGCAGGTGTGTGGGTGGGAACAGGTGCTCAAAGGTGCTGATGAGCTCCAGCCCTGGGCCGGAAGCAGCGAGCACAGCTGAAGGGCAGACGGTGAGTGAGGGAAAGGGCATGAGAGTCCTCGCCCAGGGCAGGCCCCCAGCCCGGCTCTCCAGCCACCTTGGCTGGGGAGAGGGCGTGGCAGCGAGAAAAGTGGTGATGAAGGTGGCATTCGTGGTGGGCTTGCCATGGGCTGCCTGCTGAGACCCCATGGCCAGTAGGGGAGGTGGCAGGATTCCAGCCCCCCACCCTGACCCCCACACCTGTCCTCTCACCCACTGGGCTCCCCACAACGAGGTGTGCAGGCCTGGAGGATGGCGTCGACGCTGGCAGGAGACAGTTCTGGGACAAAGGAAAGGAAGAGCTAGCTCTGGAGAGGGCTTGGGCATGTGGTTCCCTCAGGGAGGCACAGAAGCTATGGAATGTTTCCTGCTTTCCTGTCCACTCCCACGTGAGGTGGGAGGACACGTGCCTCGACGCCCAGGACCCCGGACCCTCTCCATTCCCAAGCATATCCTGGTGAACCCCCATTTCCCCCACCCCCCTCCCCTCACGCAGAGCAGACTATTCCTGGTTCTGGGTCATCGTATCCCAGGGCAGCCTCCAGCTCCTCTTGGGTCCATCACCACGTCTCGCCCTCGGGGCAGCACAGCCAGAGAGTCCCAAGTTCCAATCCCAGCTCCATGCCGATGCTGTAGAAGCACAGGCGTTTGCTTCATGCCACAGCTCGCGCCTTGCGGGGTCTCTAGCCAGCGGTGGGGCCTGCAGGCAGTCAGTGCCCCCGTGCTGAGCTGGCTGGGGAGGGCTGCAGCGGGGGTCCTTGGCAGAAGGGGCTGCCTGCTCTGCTCGCTAGGGAGGCCTGGCTCTCGGGCGGCCCTGGGAGGGGAGGGGTCCAGACCAGAAGAATCTGGGCAGAGGTGGCTTCAGGTTCAGGGCCATTTGACACCAAGTGGGACCCTGAGTGCATTCGTCCCCAAAGAGCTCACAAGCGAATTGTCCAGAGATAAAGCAGCCGAGCCTGCTGTCCAGGGCTCCAGGAGGGCACTGAACGCTCCTGGGCATTTCCTTGCTGAGGCCTGGAGAGTTGCCATCAGCCCCTGCCTCCGCAAGGTTTAGGGCTTTTCCTTCTTTGGGGACGGCGGCGTGGAGGGACGGGAGGAGGAGCAGAGCCGGGCGCCAGTTCTAGAGTGCACTCGGGCCACTGGACACCTCTCTGGCTTCAGTTGCTCACCTGTAAAATGTTGGCACTGAACTTCATGACCTTTAGAGTTCTTCCGGCGATGTCAGGAAAACGCCAGGGGCCTCTCTTTAAACTGTGGTCTTCCCTGGACGTGCAGTTGCGTCCATCCGTCCACCCATTTACACATTTGACGAACGCACGCCGAGCCCCACGTGCATGAGCCTGTGCCCTGGGCGCTCAGGGCTGGGTGAAGAACAGGCGGATCAGGACCCAAGCACACCAATGAGCTGTCCAAGCAGCAGGCGCTCTGAGTTCTCGCCAGGGGACGTGACCGGGCAGGCCCTGTAGCCAGATGGGCCCTGGGGAGTGGCGAGAGGGGGCTGAGAGGCCTGCGGGGGCCTCGGGGAGCAGTGCCAGCCCGCCCCGTGCCCTCTCTCCCAGTACACCGCCAAGCTGCAGCAGGAGCTGCAGCGCCTCCGCGTGGACGTGCAGGACCTGGACCTGCTGAGCCCGGCTGCCCGCCGTGACCTGGAGGCCCTGCAGCGCAGCGGGCTCGAGCAGGTCTCCTATGCCGGCTTCCTGGCGCAGGTCAGCGGCGGGCGCCCCGGGCGGCCTTCCCTCCACCTCCCCAGCCTGCAGGGACTGTCCTCAGCCCTGGCCCCCAGGCCCGTCCTGGTGCCGCCCCCAGGCCCCACCCAGCAGCCCGCGGCGCTGTCCGTGGTGCTGAAGCTGCTGCCGCGGGGGCTCCTCCTCCAGGTACTGCGGAGGGCACCTCCTTTTTCCTCGGAGGTGGAGGTGTCTGATGTGTCCCCAGTCCTGGTCAAACCCACCGTGGATGCTGCAGGTCCTTTGGACAGGCCTGGCACATTTCTAGCAGTTCTAGACTTTTTTCTGAGAATTCAGGGGGTTGGGGGGTTCATCCTCAGCTTGGCCTTTCCTATCTGCCCCCAGACCCAGAAGCCAGTGGTGAACACGGACATGGAGACACTGGCCCAGGAGCTGGATGGCCTGGCCCGGGACCTAGTGAGAGGGGGCCGAGACCCCAGTTGGGTGGGCAGGAGAGGGCGGGGGTGCTGGGTCAGGGTGGGAGCGAGGGCCGGGGCCCCGACCCCTGGCTGGCTCGAGCCAGCTGCATGGCCATGGGCCAGTCATTCCACAGGCCGGGCCTCGGTTTCCTCATCCATAAAGTGGCACGTCCTCTGCCTCCAGGACAGTGAACGCGATGACGTAGTGGGCCTGGCACCCCGCAGCTTCGCCAGCATTGCTGAGCACACGCCGCATGCAGAAGGCGCTGGGGCAGGCGCCACGCGATGGGTCAGATGTCAGGACAGTGGCCCTGCAGGAGCTTGAGCTCTACTGGGAAAAGTAGTGCTTTGTAGAGTTAAATATAGTTACGTGCCAAGCATTCAGGAAGCTCCCTCCAAGCTATCTCTTGGACACTGTCAGCTGTGCATGGTGGGCAGGGCTAGCCGCATCCCTCGGTTTCGGCAGTGACCCGTGGCTGGCTTGGGGCACCCACCAGGCCACACGCAGGCCAAACACTGGGGCGTAGGCCCCCGCACCTTCCAGTGGCCCCGGAGCCTCAGGAGGGCCCAGGGCTCTGTCGCGGCCCCCTTTGCCTCACCGTGGTGTGTCTGGCCGAAGGGCTCAGGCATGGCCCATTGGCCAAGGCGTCCTGCCCAGCTGGCGCCCTTCTGAGCACAGCCCCCCCATCCCCTCCCAGGACAACACGACGCTGGGGCCGCAGCTGCAGGAGGAGGCCCGAGCACTCCGAAGCCTCTACCAGGAGCGAGTCCTCCCCCAGCAGGGCCTTGTGGTACGTTCAGGGCCAGGAGCCTGGGGTCTGGGGGAGAGGGCATGGGGTAGCAAGAGAGGAGGGTCTCCCGAGAACCGCTCCCTCCAGCCCTCTCTCTTCCCCACAGGCGAAGCTCAACCTCAGTGTTGAGGCCCTGGCGTCTTCCACCCCCAGTCTCCAGGTGGCTGCCGGGTGGGGTGGGGGTGGGGTGGGGTGGGGGTGGGGGTGGGAGCAGCTGGGGAAGGAGGAAAAGGGGCCCTGCCGGCTGCTGGAGGTCGAGGGTGGGGGTGGGGGTGGGTGACTGGGCAGCTGATCCCTGACCCCCCAGGCCCGGGGGGCCTGCTCTTGGAGGGAGACCGGCTTCTGGCCCTGTCTGAGTTGAGCCCACCCCTGCCCCCAGGTGCAAACTTCAGAGATCCTGGGCAGGGTCACCTACCTGAAAGGGGACCTGCCTGCACGGGCCATCAGCATCCTGAGGAATGTGAGTGGGGGGGGCGCAGGGGGGCTGCCACAGAGCTGGGGGTGGGCCAAGGTTCTGGGGGCCCCCAGGCTTCTCCCCCAGCGGCCCCTGCCTGCGGCTCCCCAGTGCTGGTGGCACCAGCCTGGTTCCGGGAGCCCCAAGGCCCAGCCTCCTCTCTCCCTGCAGGAAAGCGAGTGTTACCTGGCCCGGGAGATGGGCTACTTCTCCCAGTACGTGGCCTGGGTGCGGGAGGAGGTAAGTGGAGGCTCAGACCCACTCATCACCCACCCCAGGGACCAGCTAGTCACCCTGCTCGGCCCTGCCCTGCCTAGAGCCCCGTGGGGGAACCCCAGGTCTTTAGAACTGAACCCAAACTCCGAAATCTGGCACCTGCACCCCTGCTCACTGGCTCTGCCCGCCCAGCCTCTGCCGCTGCCTGTCTGCGAGGCCAGAGCGGGAGCTGGGCCGTCTGTCTGCAACCAAGCTGTCTGCACCGTGCCCCCAGACCCTTCCCTGCTCAGCTCGTCCGAGGCCCACCCAACCCTCATGTTCTGCGTCCCCTGAAGGCCCTTGCTGACCAGGTCCCAGCAGCACTGGGCCTCCAGGGGGGTGTGCTTAACCTGGAGTGTGTGCATGAGTGTGCACATGAGCACGTGAGCAGATGAGTGTGCATGAGTGTGCTGGCACACACGCATTGCCTCTGCCGTGAGAATGTGGCTTAAAGCACAATGCTGGGCACACAGTAGGGGCTTCATACGATTGGGGAATGGGGTGGAAAGGGCCTGAGCCAAGCACTGAGCCCATCAGGGTGCCCCTGCCGCCCTCCCTCCAGTGGCGGGTGCGCCTGGGCCTGGGCGCTGCCCTCCCTCTGGATCGGGTGTACCTGGGCCTGGTGTCTCAGCGCACCTGCCCGTGCTGCACTGCAGGTGACACAGCACATCGCCACCTGCCAGCCCCTCTCTGGAGCCCTGGACAACGGCCGTGTGATCCTGTGCGACGTGATGGCTGACCCCTGGGTGAGTGAGCCCCAGGGCACCCAGGCCTCGCCTCGAGGCCTCCACGGAGGGGCCCTGTGAGCAGGGCGTGGGGGCGTGGCCCTGCCTCCCAGCCTGCGCCGCACCCTCCCTGGACGCCCCTGGCCTGAGCCCCTCCTCCGCGCACCCGGCTGTCTCAGCCGCGGGTGGGCGCCACTGCGCGGCCGGGTGGGCTGACCGTCTCCCCCTCCAGAACGCCTTCTGGTTCTGCCTGGCCTGGTGCGCTTTCTTCCTGATCCCGAGCATCGTCTTTGCCGTGAAGACCTCCAAATACTTCCGCCCCATCCGGAAACGCCTCAGGTGAGGGGCTGCAGGCCCGCCGGGGACAGCGTGGCTCCAGGAAGGGGCCCCTCCGCTGCTGAGCCCCAGCCCATCACGCCCTCCTGGGGCCTTCCAGGCAGGCTGGAAGAGCTCGGGCTCCAGAAAGTCCTCCCACGTGCCTGCGCTGTCGCCTTCTTCCCTGTATGCCCACCAGCAGTAGCCTCCGGAGCCTCCCTGCCCCCGGAGGGCTTGGGGAAGGAAGTCGGGGCTGAGGGTGGGGGGTCTCACCCACTTCCCTCTGGACGCAGCAGCTCCACCAGCTCCGAGGAGACACAGCCCTTCACCATCCCCCGGGTCACCTCCCTGAAGCTGTAGCCCCAGTGGGTGAGTTTCCCGGGACTTCCTCAGTCCCAAGGAGGGAGGGGGCTGGAATCTGGAGCCCCCAGGGCCTAGGCGGGCAAGAAGGCGTGGGACCTGGTGGGCCTGGTGGACGCCTGACCTCTGGGCTGTTCGGACGGCCCCGAGCCCTGCTCGCCCCTCCTGCCCCTCACCTGCTAGGTTCTTACTCCGGAACAGGTGCGTTGGCGGCTGCCAGGTGATCTTCCCCTCGGCTCAGCCTGCTCCGGGGACTTCTGGAGCTTCACCCCCAGAGCCCAGGCTGGCCCCCCGCCTGGATCTTCACCCCACTGCCCTTCACCTGGCCCCGTCGTGCCTGTCTCCTTTCCACCCCGTCTGCTCAGGACCCCCTCCCGTCTCTGTACTTAACTTGTATTGAGCTGCAGAGACAACAGGTTCCTCCCAGTGTCCAGCCCTTATCCTCCTTGCTGCAACGCACCAGCCCCAGCAGAGCCTTTTCTCCATCTCAGAAGGCTTTCCCCGCCTGTGCCTTCCCCTGCTTCTCCCCAAGCCCCTGGCCCTGCTTCCCATTTGGCCTCCCCACTGCCCCAGCTCCACGCCTGCCCCTCCCCAGCCCTTGTTTCTTAGGGAAGCTCCTTTCCCAGCCTGGCCCCTCTGCACCTTCTCCCCACTTCAACTTGCTGGGCTCCAGGCTAGTCAGGCAGGGTTGCCCCTGGGGCTGGCTGGGGAGGACCCCAGCCCTGGATTTGTTGGCCCCAGGGGTGAGGGAGGCCTGTCTGTGAAGGCCCAGCCCTGGGTTGGGAGTGGCCCCGCTGTCCCTGGGGCAGGACAGGGGCTCCCGGGCTTCCAGGAGCGTCTTCCTCAGGCCCCGCTCAGCTCTCCCAGGAGGGGCTGTTGAACGATGCCTTCCGCCTTCTCCTCTGCGTGCGGCTGTGGTTATCCCCACCCCGCCCCAGTGTCCTCCCTGTGTCCTGCACCCTGAGGTCCTGAAAGACGGGCAAGAAGGAAGAAGAGATGGGCGGGAACGCAGATCCATTAAAGTGCTGTCGCTGCCCTAAGTCTCAGCTTGGGTTCTTAAAGCCAGGGCTCTCAGGCTGGGACCTGTATGCAGTTGGTGTTTAATGAACGTTTTTGGAGAATCCCAGGCCTCCTCGGACCACCAGCACACAGGGCTTGTCCCAGCAGCCAGCAGACGGGGAGGGGCAGAACCGGGCTCGCGCTTGGCCCTGACGCCTCTTGGCTGGGGCACTTTGAACAGGAGCCCTGGGTCTCCTAAACCTCAGTCTCCCCATTTGTAAATTGGGGAGAACAGTCGTAGCCTCCACGGAGGGCAGGGCACACTGGAGGTGAGAGCGCGTGGGAAGCACTTGGCAGCAGCCTGGCCCAGGACAAATGCGTGACAATGGAAGCTGCTAATTTTTGCCCTGGTTGCACTGGGCCAGGCACAGGGCCAGGGTCCGGGCAGGTACAGGAGAGGGAGGCGGGTCCTTGGTGGGTCTTTGTTCTCAGAGGCAGGGAGACTTTCAGGTTGTGGTCTGCCGAGTTCAGGGGTGTCTGTGTTAAACTGCATCTTACGAACCAGACACAGATTTGCCACTAGGACTCAGGATGGGGCATTCACAACGTAACTGTCACTATTGCAAGCACATGTGCACACCAGCATGTAGCACGATCCCCGTTGTTGGCTTTTCCCAGAGGTTCATTTCCTTGTTACTCATCTGTTGACCTCTGCAAGGGAGGTAGTATTCTCTTAAGAAAGGAGCTAAAAGATTTCTTTCTTTCTTTATTTCTCACTCTCCCTCATTGTTTGCACTTGCTGTCTGCTCGTCTTCTTTTTAGGAGGCACCCGAACCGAACCCAGGACCTCTCGTGTTAGGCGGGTGCCCAACTGCTTGAGCCACATCCACTTCCCTAATGGGATGGGCAAGTTTTCTTTATGGCCTGAGCGTCTCCAAGCCGGTGCCTGAACCCCGCATCCATAACCGGTCGCCCACAGTGCTCGTAGGGGCTGAAAGGAGCAGGCTCTGTGGCCTGCTTGGCCATCGTCCAGCCTGTGACCCTGGGCAGAGGCTGCAGGTTTTCTGGGCCTCCTTTCGTTACCTGTAGGGCGAGATAATGCGCCACCTCAGGTCGCCGAGGCCCTGCTCGGGGAAGCTTGCTTGGGGCCGACAGAGCAGGGCTGCCCCGGCCGGGCCAAGGCTGGGAGGTCCTGAGCTGCCCTCCCCCCCACGGCCGCTGGGCTCCCAGGGGTTTGGCCTCTCGTGCTGGTGGCCGCAGGAGGCACTTGCCCTCACCCTCTTCCCAGGGTGGGCTAGGGGTCCGGGGTGCCCTGAGCCCCTTCCCCAGCTGGGCCAGGGCCCTGGGCTGCCCACCAGTCTGTCTGGGGACAGTCCCCTCGCCTTTTCTCCCAGGAGACGCTGAGCGCCAGAGCAAATTGGCCGGCGTGCATTTGTGCGCGTGCACGCTGCCCAGGAGGGGTGGCGCAGGGCTCTGTTTCCATGGGAACCGCTGGCGCAGGCTGGCTCCTGGGGTGCCGAGAAGGGAAACTTGGCAGAGGCGGCCGGGCCCTGAGGGCTGAGCAGGTGTCCAGGAGGCCCGCTTCTCCTGGCGTGCCAGGGGTCCTCACCCACTTTCTCCACCACCCTCCCCCCGAGATGGGCGGTCCCTCCACTTCCCGGAATCAGTCCCCAACCTTGGATACTGGCGGGGACGGATAATGGGCCCTCAAGAGAGGGTTGGCGTCGGGTACAGGGACAGCCCCCAGCAGGCCGAGAGCAGGGGTCCAGGTGGGGCAGTGGCCGCGGGCCCACCAAGGCGCTGGAAGGACCCCACGCCACCACGAGGTGGGTCCTCTGGCCATGAGACCACTGCGGATGCCTTGCCCAGGAGAGGTCCCTGCCGAGAGGAGGCTGCAAACCCAGGGGTGGCGGGGGCGGCGGAGGGGTGCGGGGGCCGAGCCGGCCCCTTTCCGTGACGGCCGGCCGGAGGGGCTCCCAGCTGTGCTCGCGTCCCTCGGCCCGAGTCTGTGCGGAGGGGAAGGACTAGCTCATTCTGGAAAAGGCCTCGTTGGATGGGGCAGGACGACTCCGGGGCCCCCCCCTCCCCCAGCCCGGGCTCCCTGCACCCCCAGTCCTCCCCCGGGGTGACCAAGAGGAGCGGGAGGGGAGGGGGACGGGAAAGAAAGAGGCCGACGGGGGAGGCGCTGAGACCGGGGGGGCGCAGGGCAGGGGGAGCCGGGCCCAGCAGGCCCCCGAGCTGGGAGGGTCCTGAAATAGGGGAGACGGCCGCGAGCCAGCCGAGGAAGGAGGGGCAGCGGGGAAAGCCGGGAGGGAGGAGGGTGGGCGGGGGGCGGGCGGGGAGCCGCGGCGACAATTACGACAATTTCGTCTGGTCCCAGCAAGCATGAGGCAGCCGCCAGCAGGGCCCCGGCAGTCCCGTGGGCCTCGGCTGCGAGGGGGGCGGCCAGCGGCAGTTCCCTCCAGCGCGCAGGATGCCGCGGGCCAAGGTAGGGGCCGGCGGCCGGGGTCCCGCTCGGGTGGAGGGTGGGGGCTTCTGGGGTTCGCCCTGCACCCTCGTCGCCTCTCCTTAAACTCCAGCCCCCGCTTTGGGGGGAGCGAGGGTTGGGGCGCACTAGCTGGGGGGCTGGGCTCCTGGGTCCCCTTTGGGGGGTCTGTGGAGCAGAAGCCGGCAGAGGGGGAGCTTGGAGGGCGCGCGCGGGTCCTGGGGGCACCCTCAGCCTCGGGGGAGGGGGAGGCGTGCGTGCCGGGGGGGGTGTCACGCTCAAAGGCTCATCCACGGGCTCGTCTTTTAATTAATTAAGCAATTAGCGGCTGCCCGCCCTCCTGAAAGGGCTCCGAGGCCGCTCCCGAGGCCGCGTGCTCACAGTTCCAACCCCGTGGGGCTGTCGGGAGGCTGGAGGGCTGATGCCAGGCAGGCGAGGGTCCGGGAAGGGACAGCAGGCGTGGGAGGAAAAGCTGAGGGCAAGGAGAAGCGGAGCCGCACGCGGAGTTGGCACTCGGAGACCTGCCCCGGTGCCTGTGAGCTCTTGCGCTCTGGCCATTCTTGTTTGGGAAGGAAGGACGGGACGGCAGGGCAGGTCTGGCTGCTCAGGACGCCCCCCAGGTGGCAGCGGTTTACACGGGTCGGGGGCCCATCCCCTCCGTGCAGAAGCCCCAAGGGCTGGCACGGAAGCTGCAGGGTCGGCAGGGACTCCGGCTCCATCTGTCCTTTGCTCACAAGCCCCAGCCCCAGCTTCTGTCCTTGGGGTTCCCTTGAGGCCCAGTATGGCTGCGGGAGCTCCAGCCAGTGCATGCAGGTGCAGGCAGGAGAAAGGAGGAGAAGGGGCCCAGCACACCCCGAGAAAGATCAGGGCTTGTGAGTAGGGAAGAGAGGCCAGTGGTTGGCGTCTCACAGTCCACTTCCCACTGTTTCACCCACCAGGACAAGCGGCACGGCCCCTCCAGCCAGCGTCAGGGCATGGTGGAAAGGGGCCTCTTCTGCCACCTCCAGCCCCCCCAGGCTCCTGGCATCCGCCAGGCGGGCGGGCAAGCAGGCTGGCATCTGGGGGAAAGTGGGCGTGCTGGCCCAGCCTCACGCTTGGGCGTGTGCTGCACACTCTCGCCCCCACGCCGCCACACCCAGACCAGCACGTGTGCTCACACGTGCCCATCCATGTGCACGTACACGCCTGCACAAACCCGCCCCACACAGACCCGCCCCGCATGGAGGCGGCAGCTCCAGGCGTGCACGGGCCTCTCCCCCAGGCCCCCACCAGGAGGCCGTCTGGGGCTCGGCCCCCACCCTGGACCCTCGGGCAGCACCGGTGGCCTGCGCCCTGCGCCCTGCACCCTGCGGCAGCACCTGGCCCTTCCCCCACCTTGTCACCGCGCCCACCTCCCTCTCTCCTCCCCCAGCGGGGCCAGGTGCCTCCAGGGCCCAAGCAGCCTTTCTTGGAGGGCTGGGCGGGACCAGGGGTCCGGGGAGGCCACCGCCAACTGCGCCCCTCGCCAGGGCCACTGGGGGTCGTGCCACAGGGATGGCGGCTGCCCCGTAGCACCCGCGGGTGCTCGGCCTCCTTGCAGAACCCAAGAGAGCTGCATTGCCGCAACCCCACCTTGCGGAGACTGAGGTTCAGAGGGTGGGCTTCCCGCCCAGCAAGAAGCAGCATGCGAGCTCCGCCAGCCGTCCTCCCTGCCCAGGACATGCCCCAGGAACCTCCACCCGCCCCAGCCTTCCTCCAGGGCCCGTGTGGGAGGTGGGCCTGGATTTGCACCCCCGTTTCCAGAGAGTTCCTAGGACCTGGGCTGGGGTGGGGCGGGAGTGGTCTGGCGGGCCAGGGCAGAGGGGCAGAGCCAGGGGGGCCTCCCTCTGTGGCTTCACGCCCTGCCAGGTGTGGCGCCCTCGGCCTGCACCATCTCCTTAGAGTCCCACGCAGCCCACCACGTAGCTCCTGGAGTGTCCCACCTGACAGACCAGGAGACCCAGGCCCGCCCAGATTGGATCTAGAAAGTTCAGTGACCTCGGGCTGGAGGGTCGTGGGCAGAGACACGGGGAGGCACGGAGGCTCTGGCCTGTCGCGTGCCCTGAACCCTCTGCTGGGTGCACGTAGCCAGACCCCGGCCGCGTGCCCTGGATCAGCCACCCAGACTCGAGCAGCCACAGCCCTGTGGGTGGCCCCCAGTGCTACACGCAGGCGCGCTCTCGTCAGCGCCCTCCAGGGGTGGGCCTGAGCCCGCTGCCCCACCGCTGCCTGGCTCCGGACAGGGCCTCCTGCAGGAGGGGAGCCCTGGCTTCCGAGGCAAAGAAAGAAAAGGGGAGAGAGGGTGGCAGGAAGGCGCCTGTGAGCAAGGCAGGGAGTGAGTCATGGCACCCCCACCTCGCCACCCCAGCTGGCTGACGTTTCCCTCGAGCAGGTGCATCTGTCAGCTGTGATCGGCCCACGTCCTAGAGTGCCACGGAGCAGCCACGTGACAGGGAGGGGCCCCAGGGGACCAGAGGCGCCACAGTGGGGAGGGGGCAGCAGCGCCAAGGCAGGGGGGATGGCTGAGAGGGGCCCGTCCCGGACCCCAACGGGCCCAGCCTCCCCTCTGACCTGCTGCCCAGGCCCCTGCCCAGCCTGCCCCCCACCACCCACCTGCCCCACCTCCAGCATGCAGGCAGTGGGCGGACCCCTCCCCCACTGGGCCACGCCCACATGCCCAGCACGTCCGGCCACTCTAAGGACCCCCAGGGTGGGCACTTTGGACAGTGGCCCCCGAGAGCTCCACCCTGGTGATCCTGTGGCCTCGGCAGGGCAGCCCCTCTGGGCCTCAGTCTGTCCCCTGCACGCGGGCTGTGCTGACCCAGAGGGCGCGGGCGGCAGAGGGCGGCCCGGCCCCGCGACTCAGGGTCCAGGGGGGCTCACCTCCCCCAGCCCCCACGCCTGCTGCACGACGCAGCATCACTCCCCACCACCCGGCCCTGCAGCGGCGGCAGAGTGGGCGGCCCGGGGCGGCCGCTGTCTCCCGGTGCCCCGGGCTCCGCGGTGTAGGGGGCAGTGTCGCGCCAGCCCCCTTAGCCCGCTCCCCGTAGCGAGCTTCCGTGTGGTTGTTTTCCGACTGCGGGGTAGAGCCTGGGAAGGGCACCCCGAGAGCCGTGGGCCGCGGGGTGTCCCAGCCGGGGTCGCCGCCAGGGCAGGGCTGGGCACCTGTGCTCTGCGCCCCTCTCCCCGGGCCTTTGTTGGGAGAGGAGTGGCGCGGGGGGCCGCGCGTGCCAGCGGGGACTCGTGACGCACTCGGCCCGTGAGGCGAGCCGCGCCGCACCCGCCAGCGCCCGGGAGGTGGGAAAGCGAGGCTCCCCACGCCGCAGCGCCCACGCCGCTTCGTGCCATCTGTCCCGAGTGACGGAAATAGACGAGCTGCGAGCGACGGCGGGCGCCCCCTCCACGCGTCGACTGGGGCAGGTCGGCGGTCCCGGCTGGGAGGGAGCCGGGGTGCCCGGCCAGGCCTGGCCCTGAGGCCCCTTTTCCCCGCGGACGAGGCCCAGAACTTCCTATCTCCTGGGACAGGTACTTGTTCTTACCTGCAGTTTCAGGTGTGCTGAGGAGCTTTTAAAAAGAGAACAGCTCAGGCCCCCGCATCAAACCATGCAGCCTTCGGTCATGCAGGCTGAGGCCGAAACTTCCAGCTGATTCTGGAAGCCCCTGCAGGGGCTGCCAGCCCCTCGCTGGGGGGAGCGCGGCGGCCAGAGGGCGAGCTCTGGGGAGACACGCCCCTTGCTGGGCCTTCCTCCTCACTCTGCAGGGGCCTGCTGGGATCCCATTTTGCAGAGGAAGACACTGAGGGTCAGAGCAGCTCAGTGCTCTGTCCAGAGCTGCCTGGCCAGGAGGGGGGGCCCACTGGGCTCGTCAACCTTCCTGACGCACTCCCCGCCCACCCCCAGCCCAGGGGCGCCTCTGCAGTGTTGTCCAGTGTCCCCAGCCATAAAGGTCTGTGACCATTTGGGAGCAGTTAGCTACACGTTTTGCAGGTGCCTCTGCGCTGCCTCTGGGGAGAAGAGCCTGGCATTTTAACGAGGGTTGGAGAGGACCCTCCACAGCCCCCCATTCAGGGGCGCCCCCGACAGGCCACCTTCTCTGGGCTGTCCTTTTGGGGTTCCCTGGATCCCAGTCAGCGAGACCCCAGGGAGGAAACTGGCAGCTGGAGGCATCAGCTGGTGCCCCCTGGTGGCCTGCAGCCGCGACTGCGGGCAGCGTGGCCTTTCCGAGGCCTGCGGGGTGGGGCGCGGGGTGGGGCGCGGGGCGGGCACGTGCGTGTCCAGTCCTGGGGGCCGTCCAGAGGGACCCGGCCTCTCCTGGTGGGAGCACGTCCCCTGGCCCCGGACGCCCGGAGGCAGGCACTGTTCTGCTTCCTACGTGTCTCCAGAACCCGCCTCCCACATCCAGAGCACAGCCCGAGCACCCTCGCGCCAGTATCCCCCCTCCCATCCCGCCGCCTCCGCCTGCCTCGCCCCCTCCCTTCTGGAGCCCCCCAGGGGGCCACCTCGTCACCCCCACCCCACCCCCACCTCCAGGCTGGCCCCTGGCTGGGATTTGGGTGGGGAGAGGAGGCTGGGGGCAGGGTGAGCCCTGGCAGGACGGGGCTGCCCCAAACCATCCCACCGGAAGGTCTGAGAACCATCCAGAACACTGCTGTCCAATAGCGATACAATGCAAGCCAATATAATGTGGCAGGCACATTAAACGCAGTTTTTTAAAAGGTGGAATTATTCTAAACATCATGTTTTACTCACTCAGTGGATCCTAAATATTATCGTCTCAGCGCGGCGTCTCTGCGAGCGTCACCAAGCAGCTGTTTTACCTGCCCCGTTGGGCAGAGCCTGCTTGAAATCCAGCGCGCGTCTCGCGGGGGCAGCGTTCCAGGCCCTCGGGAGCCACCCGCGGCCGGTGGTTCCGGGGTCGTGCGCTCGGAGCCCTCGGCCTCCGTGGGCTGCTGCCCGAGCAGCGCCGGCCGCCGCAGGGCTCACACTGGAGTTGGAACCAGCGGGCGACGGCTCGCGTGGCCCGTGCTCTGGCTGGGCGATCCGGGTGCTTTCAGGAAGCGGGGCCGTCCCTGCGGGGTGTCTCCAGAAAGCTCTCCTGCGCATAGGGCGCAGCTGCCAGTGAGAGCGAGGCAGGCCCTCACGGGGGCCAGCAGCGGGTCCGGGCGCTTTGTGCGCTGCCCCTTGCTTTCGTCTCACTTCGTCACGGCCTTGGAGCGGCCTTGTCTGTCCGACAGAAGGACAACACGGCCAAGCTCTGAGCTCCACGCCGGCCGCGCAGCCCCGGGGCCCCGATGCCCACTTCATGGGGCAGTTTTCTTCTTTGCCACTGGGAAGCCCGGCATGGGCTCTGGGCGCTGGCGGCCTGGGCGTGAACCACACAGGCCAGAGGTGGGACTGGCAGCACCACGGGACTCCGGTCAGCTGGCCCTCGGAGGGCCCGGCAGGGCCTCGCCAAGGCTATGACGTCACTGGGCAGCCCGGGCCAGGGGAGGGGTGGGCTCAGCTCGGCAGGGTGGACCTGGCCCCAGCAGTAGCCAAGAGTCAGGCCCCGAGCCTCAGTTTACCGATCTGTGTGTGGGTAGAAGACGCCCCATCCCAACCCTGCGGAACCGACTGCTATGGGCTGAATCTGGAAGGGGTTTGGCGGACTTGGAAGGGCGAGACCGAGCCAGCCGGGTGGACTCGAGGGGACGGGGGCCCGGGACCGGGGGCATGGGTGTGAGTCTGCATCCGTGGCCTCAGTTTCCTCGTGGGCATGTGGAGGAAGGAAACCCCTGGACACGTTCCGTGCCCGTGCACCTCCACCGCGCCCGTGGGCCGAGGAGAGCTGAGCTGGTCCGTAGATCTGACCGCCGGGTCTGCGCACACGCTAGCGGTGTCGGGGGGGGAGGGGGTGTGCAGGGCACCCTCCTTGACGGAGCACATTCCCTCCGCGGCTGTGGCCTTGCGGTACGTGACCTCTTCTAACGAATTTCCCCATCTTACCCTAAAGTACCATATTTAATCAAATGTTAATGTGTGAACAGGTGGCCCTTTAGGGGCAGAGGGGGCAGAGGCAGGCTGGGCGCTCCGATGCGGGCGTGAGCTTGTGCACCTCTCCTCACCAGCCCCGTTCCCTTGACCAGCTGAGGCCACCCAGAGGGGCCCCGAAGCCAAACCCCAGTGGCCAGGGGAAGGGGCGCCGAGGGAAGTGGGCGCACGGCTGTGAGGGCCTCACGGGGTCGGAGCCTGGACAGGCACCCACTGCCAGCCGCTGACTGGGGCCTCAGTCCTGAGGTCAGTAGGGTCTGGGGGGTGCCTCGGACCTCACACAAATGAAGCCAAGGGTAGCTTAAAGGTTCTGGAGCTGGGACGTCCAGCTAGTGACTGACCCTTGTCTGTAAAACGGAGATGGGGACCCCTGGCTCAAAAGGCCGGCAGCCTCTCAAACACCTACCCAGAGGCCGGCCCTGTCTGTCCCTGCCCACTGCCCACTGCCCACAGGCCTGGGGGGCCTGGAAGGAAGCTGGGAGCCACCCCCGGGCCTGCCTCGAGCCTCGGCCCCCGAGCAACTGGCAGGGAGCAGCCAGATGCACCTGCAGCCTCTGACCTGGGGAAGGTGGGAGCCTCAGAGGAGGCCGTAGGTCCCCAGGGCCAGCCCGGGGCCAGCCGGGGACGTGGCCTGAGCACTCGCCTCCACCATCCTGCCATCCCCTGAGGCCGTGGAGGATGGGTGGCTCCACGCCCTGCTCAGGTGGCAGCGTCCAGCAGGGGCAGGCGGACGCAGGGGAGCAGGGGACTCGCACCCGGTCTCTCACGGACATTTGTTGAGGGCCTTTCTTACCCTGTGTGTGGGCGAGGGCGCTCTGTGGGTGAAGTCTGTCTGAGATGGCTGTAGGTTCACAGCAGTGGTGAGACACGGCACCCTTCACCCGTGCGCCCCAGTGCCGATGTCTCGCAAAAGGGTGTCACGATGTCACAACCCAACACTGACAATGATGCGGCCCACCTCCCTGGTCAGACACCCCCTTTTGCATGCACTCGTGAGTGTGTGTGGAGCGCTGCACGATTTCACCACGCATGTAGGCTCGTGCACCCCTCTCCAGGTCCAGCCATGAGACTCCGCTCTCCGAGGTCCCCGGCACTGCCCGTCTGCAGCCACAGCCCCTCCGCTCCACCTTGACCCCTAGCCCACCAGCTGTTTCCCATTTCTAATCTTGTCCTCATAAAGTGTCATATGGACAGACCCTCCCAGGACGACACCTGGGGGGTTGGCTTTTCCACCGATGCAGCGCCAGCCGGGTCGCTATGCATGGACAGTCCTTCCAGCGTGTGTTCCATGGCGTGGACGGGCCGCGGTTGTCTAACGCGCCGCACCTGGAGGACGTGTGGCTGTCTCCAGTTGGGGCTGAGAATCAGGCTGCTGTGGGCACCTGTGCGCAGGCTTTTGTGTGGACACAGCTTTCCATTTCTCTGGGACAAATGCCCAACAGGGCAGTTGCTGGGTCACGTGGTCGGTGCGTGCTTAATTCTTCTAGAAGTGCCAAACCGTTTCCCGGGTGGCTGTGCCCTCCGACCTCCCCCAGCAGCGCGTGAGGGAGCGGTCTCTCCGCGCCCTCGCCGCCCTGGGTGCTGTCGCTGGTTTTCATCTGAGCCACTTTAATGGCGGCCTCCCTTTTCTGACGTGTGTCCCCCAGCGGCCCGTGGGCTGGCCCTGCCTTTTGTCCACTCGCCAGCCAGGTTGCTGCCTTTCGCTGCTGAGTTCTGGGAGTGCGGCCTCCTGGCACCAGGCAGGGCCCCGCTCATGGAACTGGCACCCTGGGAGGACGCGGGATGCGCGGCGGACACCAAAGAACAGGACGAGTCCAGCCGTGGTCTGTGCTGCTGGGGCAAGCCCATGGAGGGGCCACAGAGACGGTCACGGCCGCCTCCGAGGGTCTGCGTCTCGAGCAGCGGTGCCAAGGCCATGTGGGGGGACCGAGAGGGCGGGGGTGGCCCCACGAAGCCGACAAGGATCAGGCCAGGCCAGACCGAGGGGGCTTTGTTTGCAGGCGAGGGCGAGAGGCTTTGCATGGAGGCAGCAGGAGGCCCTGGGACGGGACAGGAGGGTTAATTACGTTTGAAATGCCGGCGGCGGCCGCCTGTGCCCACCGGCTGTCACTCCTCCTGGGCAGCTGTGGGGTCCTGCTGGTGTCCTCACGGGAATTCCACGGGCTCCCCCCGCCCAGCGTCCACTGCTGCTGTGGGCCAGGACCCTCTACACCCCACACCAGGGAGAGCCCCAAGAGGCCTCTGGGTGCTTGTCAGAGGTCACTCTCGGAAGATGGCCGGCGTGGCGGCGGGGACCCCCAGGGCCTGGTCCCCAAGCCACGGCAGCAGGGCAGCCAAGACCACCCGAATTTGGAATCGGAAGACCACATGCCTGGTGTGCCTGCAGGTGGGGTGACGTGGCCGACCCCATGGGGTTCTCTCCCGCACGGGCCCACCCACGGCTGGCCGCAGGCCCCACGCGCACTGCACCTGCCAGCGCCAGCACTGCCCAGGAGGGGGGCGCAAAACAGCCACAGCCTCCGAGCCCACCCAGTCCCTCCTTCTGAGGCCTCCACTGACCCACACGCAGAGCCGACAGCACAGAATTCCTGAAACGGGTGACGCTCCAGCCACTCAGCCCATCCCCAACCGAAATAAGGGCTCTATGGATCGAGGCCGCTTCTCTCTGAATATACCATTAGTAACAGAGAGGGAGCCTCTCCAAGCAGAGCCTAGGCGAGACTCGGGTGTGTGTGCATCTGTGTGTGCAGGTGTGCGTTGTGTGTGCTGGTGTGCATATGTACACCATGTGGGCAAGTGTGTGTCTGTGCATGTGTACATCTGTGTTTGTATGTGTGCACACATGCATTGGTGTGTGCAGGTGTGACCTGTGCATCAGTGTGCGCCTGTGCACATGTGTGGAAATGTCCGTTGTGTGTTCACACATGCACCTGTACGTGTGTGCATCCGTGTGTGTAGCCATGTGTGCACACGCACACATGTCCTCACTCGCCTGCTCTGTGGTGTGACCACAGCCAAGGTCCGTGTGTCCAGCCTCCCACTCTTCGCTGCTGTCTGTTTTCCTGGCCAGGCTCCCTGCCTTCCTGGGGAGGCCCCACTGCCACTTCCTTTCCGGGTGAAATCAGCAGGGTCGGTTTCTGCTGCTGGGCCCTGCCCCTCCCAGGGCTTCAGCACGGGGGGTTTGGACATGGCCCCTGAGGGACCGTCGCGCTCTAGCGGCCTGGCCTGTGCTGGGGAGGGGGCTGGTGGGGAGGGACCCCCCTATCCCTCCCTCCTGCACAGAGGGCTCCGGGGCGCCAGCAGGCCAGGCCGGGGTGCAGGGTGGAGGAAGCTGAGGGCCTGCCTGCAGTCTGGGCTGTGGGCGGGTGTGGGCTCCGGGACTGACGGACGCCCTCAGCCCGGGCATCCGGGCGGCTTCCTGGGGGAGGTGGCCAGTAGCTGGGTCTTCCCAGGGAGGGGAGCAGCCTGGGAAAAGGCACGGAGCAGGGAAGGCGGGCTGTGCTCCCGGGGCAGGGAGCAGGCGGGTGCGGCTGGAGGGGGCCGTGGGGGGCCAGGCGCGCTCGGAGCCCCGGAGCGGCCTCGAGCGCCCCCCGCAGCGGCTCGCCTGTGCCTGCGCCGTGGCCCTGGCGCCCAGGGGCCGAGGGTTCCCGGGGGGCGCTGGGCCGGGCAGGGGTGACCCGGGCAGGGCCGGCAGAGCACCCCTGAGGGGGGCTCCGGCAGGCGCAGGCGCTCAGGGCGGCTCCCCGGCCCTGCTGCAGGTGCTGAAGGCGTCGGACGGCAGCCTCCTGGGGGACCCCGGGCGCACGCCGCTCAGCAGGAAGGAGGGCGCCACGTGGCAGCGGCCGCGGCTCACC
>JAQZBX010048532.1:0-20177 GCA_029593785.1 Cabassous unicinctus
AATGGTTACAGGGCTACACATGACACACCTGCAGGGCTGGGCCTGACACACCTACAGGGCTGGGCCTGACACACCTGCAGGGCTGCACCTGCGTTGCACACCTGCAGGGCTGGGCCTGACACACCTACAGGGCTGGGCCTGACACACCTGCAGGGCTGCACCTGCATTGCACACCTGCAGGGCTGGGCCTGACACACCTACAGGGCTGGGCCTGACACACCCACAGGGCTGCACCTGCATTGCACACCTACACGGCTGCACCTGTATTGCACAACTACAGCTGCACCGGCATTGCACACTACAGGGCTGTCCTTCCTTGGCAAAGGCAAGCGATCCTGTGAGGAATCTGACTCCTTTGGGCACAGCTGACTGAAAATGAAGGCAAGACTATTCCCTTCAGGAAGAGCTCTGTGATGGAGCTGCTGGCTACAGCTGCGTCTTGAGGGGCTTACAAACGACTGGACAAGCAAACGACCCCATTTTAAAAACAGGCAGAATGTCTGAAACAGACATCCTCAGAGGCGATATGCAGATGGAAGGTCGTTAGCCATTAGGAAAATTCAGAGTCAGACCACAGTGAGATACTACTGTTTTCCCACTAGAACGGAGGGAAACAAACCTGACAATGTCAACTGCTGGTAGGGATGGAAAGCAACAGGGACTCTCATTAGCAGCTAATGGGAAGACAAAGCAGTGCAGCCCCTTTAGAAAACAGCCTGGTTGTCTTTTCTAAAGGTAAACATGCAATTATCATACTAAGCCACCCAAGTGAATTGAAAACCTACATCCAAGCAAAAACCTGCACGGGAAGATTTAAAGCAGGTTTATTCTTAATTGCCCCAAACCGGAAACAACTAAGATGCCCTTCAATAGGAGAATGGATAAGCAAACTGTGGAAGGAATGCCCGTGATAAAAAGGAGCACACCGCCTGTTCACACAGCACGTGACTCCTAAATGCATCTGTATATTTTCTAGCTCTGTCTTTCTGAGACGGCCCAGAAGCAGCAGGCACAGCCAGCGCCCCCACCTAAATACCGCTCTCTAGTGAAAGCAGCCAGGGCTCCTTGGAGAGGGGTCCCTGCAACCTGAGCTTGGGCACCTCGTAGGGCCACAAAACCCAGAAGCGCTGGACAAAGAGACGGGAGAGATTTTAAAAGTCACGGAGGCCAACCTGGAAAAGCTCCCAGTGGCCACAGCTGGAAGGATTGGAGCAAGAAGCAAATACTGATATAATTGCATTGTCACCCCCCCATAAAATAAGTATCCATGAATCAGCATTAATATAAATGAAAGGAGTGAATACAGATATATGTCTATATGGAATAACCCCCAAATCTCCCTTATATTATAAAAGAATTCCAAATAATAAAAAGAAAAGGAACGAGGCCAATAGAAAATCACCATGAGAACACCATTGAGGCAGGAACGACCCAAATCGAATGCCAAAACGAGCAGGGGACACTGAGAAGCAGGAGGAGCAGAGCCTCCAAGTGTCTTCCCAAAGTATTGGTTAATTTCTGTGGTGGTCTTAACATACGCCCACAAATGCTTGGAGCCTCCTTCCTCCAGGGGTGGAGTTTAGTTCCCCCTGCTTGAGCGTGGGCTCATCTGGGGACTCGTTTCTAAAGAACAGGGCGTGGAAGGAGAAAAGCGTAGCTGGGGGGAGGCGGCCGACACCGCCCGGGCCGGGAGATGGGGCTGCGCCCCAGGCATGCGGCTGGCCGTCAGGCACCTGCGGTGAGGGGACGAGAAGGTCGCTCACCTCTGTGGCACTCGTCCCCCAAACCCACAACTATAGTGTGATCGTGAGAAAACACCATGGAAGCCCCAAGCGAGGCGCAGGCCACAACACCTGACCCCAGCTCTTCAAGGTCATGGCACAAATGCGAAGGCTGAGAAATCGTCAAAGACTGGAGGAGAGGAAAGGAAGGCTAGCCTGGAACAGGGAACTGGAGAAGTCTGAACAGAGACACTGTCACTTAGAGAATTTACAGAGCTGGAGCAAAGCTAATGTCTTGGTGGTAATCAATATGCCGTGGTTGCTGGAGACGCTGGCCTCAGGGGACGCTGGGTGACGGGTGTTGGGAGCTTTCTGTACTCTTTTTAACTCTCCTTTAATCTAAAATTATTTCAAAACACAAAGTAAAAAGTAATGATTCCAAGACTCCATTTCAGTGACCTACATTTGGGCTGCTAAGGGGTTGGCTGAACAGCGAGGACACATGTTCTAGGCACTTACCTGTCAAGAGCGCCCTGCAGGAGGTTCTTGGCTTGGTGGGATTTAAGAGTGATCGAAAACCCCGAGTCTCTTTCAGAGCCTGGGGACCCTGCAGCCCTGGCCACCCCTGGTCTCTCCACCCCTCTCTGCCCACCTGGGTTTCTATGGGGCTGGCGGCCACCTGGGCAGACTCCTGGGCCGTGGCCAGCAGGAAAACACCCCCCGAGCGATGACCTCCACACCACGGGCTCCGTTCCAGTGATGACCACCTGCCCGCGCGATGGCGCCAGCCGCGTCCGGGACTGAACACGCCGGCGGAGCCCCAATCCCAGGCAAGCGCTTCTGGGTCTCCTGCTGCTGCCGCAGATGCTTCTAGAGCTTCTCTGTGAAGACACGGGGTCTTCCCACGTGGCTTTGCTTGTGCGTTTGTTTTATTTAAGAAAGCAATGCAAGGTCACTGGACGTCGAGCGGGCCAATGCCTGCTTTAGACTCCAGCGCCTCGTGGCGCATCAGATGGACAGCTCTGTCTTCAGGGCCACCCACCTCCCCTCTAAAACCCCAGGGGAGGCCAGGAGGACACAGAAGGGGGTACAAACTGGGAGGAACGACAACAGACAAAGGAAATTTCCACCCGTGATGAATGCTGCGAAGATGCTGGAGAGCCATGGAGACTCCGGGGCCGGGGGCGCTTATAAAATCAGAAGAGCTGTAGGGACCCTGCGAACAGCCTGGAGCCAGCGGGATGGGCCAACGTGACCTCAACATGACCTTTGTGATTCCAACATCTTAAAAAACAGCTGACAGAGCCGCCACTTGCTGGCTGCCTGAACAAAATGGTGTGTCCCCACACAATCATCCTTGAACCTATAAAGCTGATGTGCTAATGTAAAAGGAATATTTCCCCCCTTGAGATGAAACGCCATCAAATGCCATCTGTGCTGCCTTTGATTCTTGCCATAAATCCTGGTTGTATTTATCTGAGGTTTGTTTTTCAAGATGGCTAATTTTAGTCTCCAATTCAACTGCACACTAATTTCCTTGTTTCTTTCTTGCTGAGAAATCTGATATAACAGCTCCTCATAGAAAGGGTTTGGCAGGTTCCCAAAGCCCAGCGGCCCCATTTACTTAGAGAGAGGTTATTTTTCCTTTCTTCCTTTCTCAGCTCCCGCTTCTTGTTCTAGCAATGCAGTTAGAATTCAGAAAAGTTGAGATAAAAAACAGGGCTGTCCTCGTAGAGGCACAGGGGCCCGGCCAGGTGGCGTGGGCGTGGGGCGAGGGGTCCTGCTCCAGGAGGCAGGTGTGGGGTGAGGGTAGGGATGCCCTGGAGGGTGCCTCCAGCTTGGGGGACAAAGGACAGAACTCAGCCACAGAAGGACATGGCCTTCCAGCCCGCAGCACTCCCTGGGCACACGGGACACTGCAAAATGATTGGAAAGTTTATTTTTCTGAAATAGCTTAAATGATGCATAAGATTGGCTGAAAGTCTAAATCTAATTACAGTAGATAATCTGGAACAGCCTGTCAATGCAGGAAAAAAATGAGTGATGGAAGCTCTTTGGGAAAAAAAAAGGTACTTAGCCATGAAACTGGCATAAACTAGTAAATTTTATTTACAGCGACCAAAATATGCATCTTCCATCCTATTTCCACAAATTATGAGTTCTCTTGGGAAGCAAAGTGGTTGGGTGGAAAATTTTCAAAGTGGAAGCAAAGAGCAGGGCATTTGCATCTCCCTGGGATGCTGGCAAAGGGGTCTCCCTTCCAACAAATCCTCGGACAGGATGTACCTGCCCCCGTGCCACAGGGGAGAGTGCAGGGAACGGAGATGCTGCGAGCATCCTGGAGGGCTCTGTGTGCTCAGCATGCTCAGAGATGCAGGATGCTGCTGAAATGTGATCCTTGGAGGGAAAAAGCAGCCGCACCGTTAGGTGAAAGCTGAATGCAGCCGCGTTTGATGGCTGCCTTATCACAGCGGCCTGCCCTGTGGATGCTGTCGCTCTTTCCCTTTCACAGGCAAGGTGAGAGGCCCCTGGCCTCCCCGAGCTCGCCTGCACGCGGGGGCAGTCCATCTCCAGCCCCAGGTCAGCTGACTCGCTGCAGGGGCAGGTGTCCGTCACTGCTGAGCCCCTGGGTCTAATGGTGCAGGTACACAGGAGGTTCTCGATAATCGGTTCTTGAACATGTTAAAAGTTGTTTACATTGATTTTTTTTTCAATTTCTTAGAGAAAAAGCATTCTATAACATACTGATTTGACAGAAGTTTCCAAAGCAGCATTTCCTGCTAAGTAAGTACACAGATGAAATGTGTAGAGCAGTAGAAACATTACGCTGGCTTTTCCCGGGCGGGCAGTGATGTGGAAGGACTCAACCCTTCCCCGTCTCCCCTCCTTCTATCCCCCTTTTCCTTTGACCTCCTCCCTCTGACTCCCTCCTCCTTCCCTCCCATCTGTCTGTCTGTCTGTCTTTCTACAGCTACATAAGGAGACATAACACAGACCAAGCTCTAGCTAGGCTGATGGAGCAGAGGGAGATAATTTATAAAAGACGGTGCTGTCTCCAAAGGCTAGTTTCTCAGATATACAATTTTGAAGGGGTGAAAATGGAAAACGCTGACCAAAGAGTGCTGACTACGAAGCACCAAGGTTATGGCTAGGCTATGCAACACCAGGCGCCGGCTGGCAGGCGTGGGCGCAGCTTCTCACCTAGGTCTGCACTCGAGAGCCGGTTGCAAGAAATCACGGCCGACGGCTGCTCCGTAACACTGGGTCCCGCTTCCTGCAGACTGTTTGCCCATTATAAAAACCGTGGCTGCCCTTGTGCTCCTCCTTGGCAGGCTCAGGACAAAGGACAGAAGGGAAACGAGACTGTTGGCGAGGATGCGCGATGCAGACTTGAGGTTGCCTGCAAGGTCAAGGTTGGGTGCTCCCGTGAACCTACCTCTGACCACAGCTCTATCTTGGCTCCAGATTGTTCCCTACAGGAGTTTAAATTCCAGGTACATGAGAGTGACCAGGTCCCTCTGCCGGGGCTGTGCCTGTCCCCACACTGTGGCCACACCGTCAGCTGCAGCAGAATGACACCTTTGGGACTCAGGTAGGCCCACCTGTCTGCAAGCTCAGGACTCAGGTAGGCCCACCTGTCTGCAAGCTCAGGACTCAGGTAGGTCCACCCATTGCAAGTTCAGGACTCAGGTAGGTCCATCCATTGCAAGCTCAGGACTCAGGTACGTTCCTGCTGGAATAATGGAGAGCCAGACTCTGAAGTTCCCCGAGGGCAGTGGGTTCCTGCAGGGCTAACAGACCAGCCTGTGGCCACTGCACGCACTCTTAGGGGAAGGGAATACACATCCTTGTCCATATATTTTTATGTAAATGTGAAAACATGTCTTTTTAAAAATAAATTCCTAGAAGTGGACTTAGGAATCAAAGGTATGTGCACTTCAAACAGCACAGAGGTCTTCAAATCACCCTCCAAAAAGGTTGCCCCTGTGCACGCCCCTCGGTGGTGTACGGAGACGTCCATTTTCCCGCACCTGCCCCAGCCCTGGTGCTGCCTGCAGTGACGCTTTCCAAGTCCTATAAAAAGCCTTCCTGTACTTTAGCGGGCATTTCTTCCATCGCCAGTTCAGCTAGGAACCTTTCCATCAGATTCTTTGCCATTTGTATCTGCCACTTTTTTGTGAACTGCCTTCTGTTCATATCCTGTTCCATCTTGCTTTTCCTTTTGTATGACTGGCAATATGCGTGTATTAAGGGTGGTGATCCTTTTCTTTATCTGTGTGGTATTGTTTTCCCATTTTTGCCCTTTCTTTCAATTTTAATGCTTTTTAAAAAATTGTATGAAACCATTCAAATCTTTTCCTTTGTGGTTCCCACGTTGTGTGCATTGCTTTGAAAAGTCTTTTTTCCCCCGTGTTTTCTTCACGGTTTCATTTCCAGTCTTTGATCCATCTGGAATTGTAGTTTCATATATAAAGTGATGCAAAGCTCCAGTTTCATATTTTCCCAGTGGCTGGACCAATAGCCAAGAGGATTATTGAATAGTCACCCAGATTCTGTGCATTATCTTTGCCACGTGCCAAATCCTGTACGTGCCTGGAACCTCATTTGATCTTAAAATTCTGCTGTCTGTATCTACCTTTCTGGGCCTGCAGAGTCCAGAAGTACTTGTATTATTATGCTTTTAAATTACATTTTAATGACACGTGGACCTCTCTTGCCCCGTCCCCATTCTCCAGGGTTGTGTGTTTATTTTTCTAGATGAACCTCAGAATCATCTCATAAATTTCAAATCATCCTGTTGATATTTTAACTGGGTTTATAGTGACTGTGCGAATGGCTCTGGGAGTGCTGGTGACCAGAAGGCAGTGCACACGAGCACCCGTCTCCCCACGTCACTCTGCTGCTTCCACTTGTTCAGTGATTCCTGGAAGCTGTGACGGCAGCACGTGTGAGCCTGCCGTGACCTGGCCTGGGTTCTTCTCTGGTCACATAGCGTGACACACAGTCAGACATCACGGGATTGTGAACCGGCCGCTGTCTTCCTTGGAATGGCACTCCTCCCTGGGGCCAGCCCTGTGGAAGCAGCCCCGCCTACAGCTCCCTGGACCCAAGGTCAAGGATGAGAGGCCCCTGTGCTCTCACTGCCCCAGGTACTGCCTCTAAGGTCACATTGAACCCATGTTGGAAAGTCATTTACGTGACTCTCTCCTGGAGAGTGGAAGCTGCCAATTTCTGTCTCAAAAATCCTTGGATTCGAGTTCATCAACCTGGTTTGGAATACCAGCTCTTACTACCAATATGACAGGGCAGGTGAAGGGACGTTGCCAGCCCAGCTTCCTCCTCGACCCACCCTGGGTCACACAACTTAATCAAAGGCTCTTAACTGCAGTCATTCAAAGACCCCACCTACAATCGGTTTACATGCACAGGAAGGATTAGCTGTAAGAACAGGATTTTCTGGGGTTCACAAAAGCTTCAGACTCTGCCACACGTGCTAAGTCTCAGCTCTAACTCTGATGCTTCAGAGAAGCAAACGCTGCTGGGGTGGAGACAGAGCTGGAGGCCACTGTCATCCGTGTGTCCATCCAGACACGCCTGGCTCGCTGCAGAACAGACCCCCAGGTCCTCAGGGGTGCAGATGCCGGAGGCTTATTCATCACCAACACTCCCTGTCCATTGCAGTCAGCGTAGGCTGTGGCCCTCGTTGCCACTTATGGACCCAGGCTGGAGAAGCATTCACCATCACAGTGCCACCAGCAGGGGTGCCAGGAGAGAGCACAGCTCTGAGGGTCTCACACCAGCAGTTGCACATGTCCCATCCACTCCTGGCTCTCTACATAACCCCTGACCCCAAAGAGCAGGAAGTGGGATCCCACTCTGTGGCTGGAGGGGGGGCAAGTGGTACTAACGGCAACCATGGTCTACCTTCTGCCACGCCATGTTCATTTCTATCCCTCCCACACACGAAACACACACCCCTCTGCATTGGTTAGCTGTCACTGTGTAACAAACAGCCCTAATCCTCAGTGGCTAGAATGACAATTACTCATTATGGCTTACAAGGGCAGCTGATCTATATATTACATCAGTCGTCCTTTCCGATCTCTGTGAACATTTCCTCACTGCCGTCCCGGCGTTGGGAGCCATGACCCGGCTTATAGTGAACACAGCTGAAACAAGCTCCCTGGGAGGGTCCAGAGCTTTCCCTAAAGAGGTGCTTCTGTGACTTTTAAATTCCTTCTGTTAAGTCAATTTACATATAAAAGCATAAAAATTCACAGGAAGTCTTCCCATAATCGTCCACATTCTTTCCCCAGGTTAAGCCTGTTGGATCTCAACAACTGTTCTGAGTGGATGGCTTGGTTGAGAAATCCTGTGGGGAGGGAAGGACCTTTTTTCCTGCTTGAGCCTCTCAGGCAAATAAGGTGTGTATCAGGGAGAACCTGATGCAGAACAGGGATAGAAGACCTGGGGGATACAAATTCTCTTTCCAGGACACAAGCAAAAAAAAAATACCTTCTCAATTATGCATAATCTTTAAGACTCAAGTTTTTTTCTGGTAGAAAATCTCCCCAGAAATCTGAGAGCTGCCTCCATCCCTGGCAATGGGAGTGAGTTGGAGACACAGAAGCTTACTTTGAGCATTCATTAAATATCTGCTGAGTAATTGGCACCTGTCAGCTTATTAATAGAAGCCCAGCAGAAGAGGACAAGCCGTCTACTCAAAGACCTTCATCTGCACAGACACATGGGCCATTTGCATTTTCACCTTCTGTGCACTCATTGCCATTTCTTTTGTATGTTGCTAATTATGTGCCTTTATATTTCTCTTTCCTTTTCTTCCATATGAGAGCAATTGAATTGCTTTGTGAACAACAGAAAGGGAGAAATTTAAAAAAGCACATTACCAACATAAACCACTTGGTGAGCACGCTTCATTCCAGGTGAAGCAGTGGCCCTGGAAAGGTGAGCTCACAGAGACCTGAGTGAAGTGGACGATAAAGAGGCAGATCAGGTGCATCTGAACCGAGTTCAGGTTAATTGCATCCAAACTCCTTTCCATTTTTACTTCTTTTCTTTGCCAGAAGAAGAGCTTTGCTTTCTTACAAGGAAGCTGCTGACTGCTAGGGGTGCTTTTGAAAAATGTTTGAACTCTTTGACCTTGACACAGAACAGGTTGAAGCAGCTTCAGTTTCTTTTCCAAGAGAAAGCCAGAGTGTCCACTGAAATACTTAATGAGAAACAAGACAAGAAGATCTGTGGGAGAAAGGGTCAGGGCCATGAAAACCTCTAAGAGTCCAAGAGACAGAAACAGAGAAGAAATATGCCAACCATGGATAAAAGGGGTGGAGACACAGTGCTGGAAAGCACACTGGAGGGCCTCAGTAGGCAATGCCAATGAGCTAATCGCCTCCCTAACTCAGGGCCTAACTGGCATTGAGATGCCCTTTGAGAGTAACATCCCTTTCAGGGAACTTAGGACCTTATTATCAGCCTCGTCCAATGAAAGCAAATGTGTTACCCCTCAATTTATGTATCCTTCCATCCATCCATCCACCCACCATTCCTTCCTTCCTACCATCTACGCATTCCATCCTCCCATCATCCCACCCATCCATCCATCCACCCATCCATCCATCCCAGCCATCAGCTTTGAAGAGCATGGCTTCTGGATAGGGCTGCCTGGATTTAAATTTGGGATTGGTGATATACAAGCTGTGTGTCTATGCATAAGTTATTTCATTCTTTGTGCTTTTGATTCCTTGTAAAAGAACAGTAATGGTAGCACCTTCCTCAGAGGGCTGGTGTGAAAATTAAATCAGGTGTGGAATGAAAAGCCCTAAAAACAATGCCTGGCCTGGACAGAAGCTCCTAGCAGTTCCCCGTTATTGTGGGGGTGGTTGGTTTATACCTGAGGTGGCTGTGGAAGGCGTTGGGGGGCTCCATTTGCGCACAGTCCTAAGGGGGAGTCAGGGAAGGCAGGCAGAAGGAAGTAACAGCTGGGGGAGAGCCGGAGAGCCATGGTGAGGAGGGGAGATGCCAGCCTTCTGGGTAAAGCGGGAGTGACTGCCTTTGGGTGCTGCCGTGGGAGAAGCCCAGCTGCTTCGGCCCCAGTGCTCCTACTTTCCGACCTTTCTGCTTTGCCTCTGTGTCTGCGACAGAGTCGCAGTGCTGCCTCCCTCCGTGGGGCATCCGGTGGGCCTGGCTCTGATCTGATCACGTGCTGGTATCAATCAGATATGGGTCTGCATCCACTTGCTTGGTACCGAGTAAGTAGCCACACCGTTTGGGCTTCAGTTTTCTCATCTTCAAAATGAGTCAAATAGTTTCTACCCCTGCATCCTTTTGAAGATGCAATGAAATAATTCATTCAGTGGGTAAGTGTCATCAAGGTCGTGACATGTGCCAGGCTCCCATCCAAGCCGTAGGGGACCGCAGCGGGGAGGGCAGCGTTCCCGCTGCCTGGGGGCGAGCACGCAGGGCATGCCTGTGGCCGCCTCTGAGCTGAAACACCCGCGAGGAAGCCCTTCTGCCCACGTGACATATGTAAAGACGCTTGACCATGATGGGGGTGTGCCCCAAGGACATCTGGGGACAGGGGCGTGAGCACAAGAGACACACTGACACGCTGCCCAGTAATTGCTAAGTGCTTCTCTTGTTATCTGAAAAGCAAAACAAAACAAAAAACAGCAAGAGGCAAATGCTAAGCAGCAGCTAAGCACTTCCCTTCTGGAATCATCTTTCGTCCTGAAGGGCGTGGTGTTGAAATTCGTTAGTGAAGGTCTGTTGGGAACCAGCCCTCTTAGTTTCTGTTTACCTGAAAACACCTTCAAACCTTTCTTCCTGACAGCAACATTTCCAAGGGCTCACGTTCCAGTCTGACAGCTGCCTCCTCTCAGTGTTTTGAGATTTCATGTCACGTCTGGCTGCCTTCAGGGCCGCTGAGCAGGGCCAGTGAGCATCCACTTCCCTTCCTTCGCATGAAAGCCCTCAGTCTTTTCTCCCAGGAGGTCTTTCGGGTTGTGTTGATTCGGGGGGTTCGCATTTTCACCCTGTTGTGTCTAGGTGTGGACATCTCTGGGTTTATTTGGGATTCACGGCGGCGCTGTGCCTTCTGAGCTTGCTTCGGCCTGTTCAAACCTCGCCCTCCATCTCCCCGTCGTTTCCTCCTCTGGAGCTCTCATAGGCCCGTCGGACCTTCCACCGTTTCAGTCTCGTCATCTTGCCACTTCCTGGGGGAAACTTTTTTTAAAATATATTTTTCATTTTTTTCTAAAAGATACTTGGATTACATAAAATGTTACATAAAAGACATAAGGGATTCCCATATGCCCCGCTCCCCACACCTCCCACTTTTCCCCACATTAACAACTTCTTTCATTAGCGTGGTACATTCATTGCAATTGATGAACACATTTTGGAGCATTGCCACTAAGGATGGGTTATAGTTTACATTGTGGTTTACACTCTCTCCCACCCAATTCTGTAGGTCATGGCAGGATATATAACGGCCTGCATCTGTCATTGCAACGTCATTCAAGACAATTCCAAGTCCCAAAAGTGCCCCCATATTACACCCCTTTCTCCCTGCCATCAGCACCTCCAGCGGCCACTGCCTCCACATCAATGACATAACTTCTTCCATTGCTAGAATCACAATGTCTACAGTAGAATCCCAGTAAGTGCACTCTAGTCCATAGTTTATCCCCCAGTCCTGAGGATTCTGGGATGATATGCCCACTCCACCTCTAATCAGAGGGGCTTCGATCCCACACAGCTGATGGATGAGACCATCTTGCTTGCAGTTGTAGGCTCTCTCGGTTCCTTGGTGCAGTGGTTGCCCATCTTGGGGGAAACTGTGGCTCAAAAGTTTCCCCCAGGATGGATAACCAGAAACTTTTGAGTGACAGCTCTTTCATTTACTTGAGTCTAAGCAGCACTTAGTTTCCAGCTTCTATCACTGCGTTTTGAAGTTCTGGAAGTTCTAGTCCATTCTCTCTCGATCCCTCCTTTCAATTATGATAGCCCTTTCTTCTCCCGCTGTGCTCGCCACCGCCCCGTTCCTCTGAGCTTAGCAAGGAGCTTATTTAAGCCCAAGTCTGGTAATCCTCAGGCCTTGCTGGCCTGGCTTTGTGTTTCTTGGCTCCCCTTGACTCACACTTTTGTGGCTGTGATTTAATGATAACGTCATGCTCCCTTGAACAACGCTTGAAGCAAAACCCCGCAGGCGAGGCTGTGCCGCCTCTGCTAGCTCTTCGTGGCACTGTCGGCTCAGGCGCTCGTAAGTGAGATGCTAGCCTTTCTTTGTCGTGACTATGAGCGTTGCGTTTTCCTTCATTTTTGCAGGGGAGGCTGTATAGTGACTGAAGCCCACACATGGGCTGGGTTCAGGGGTCATGGCGAGGTGGGGAGGGCGGGACAGGTGAGGCATGAAGGGAACCTTTTTCATTTTTCCCCTTATCTAATTAGCCCAGAGCCTTGGCCAGGACAGGCAGTCCTTCTCCTGGGGGCTGGGCTTTCTCTGTTTCCCACGCTGCCTTTGGCCTGGCTCAGCTTCGTACGCGCAATGCCATTCTGAACACCTTTACTTTCAGGGCCGACTCTTTCCCCTTCCCCAACCCCCAGCCCTTGAAACCAGGCTTCCGGACTCCAGAGAGTGCCCCTCCTTCCAGGAAGAGTCTGCTCCCCCACTGGGGACCCCGAGCAAGTCCAGGTGGGGCCCTGGTTGTTAGTCATTCTTCATTTTTGGCGTGGCCATGACTGTGCAAAGGTACTTTAATATTCTAGCCAGCATTTTAGCTGTTCTGAACTGGAAGGTTTCTCAGTTTTTTCTGAACAACTTACGTAAACATTCCCTTTTATTTTTAATATATGAATGTGTGTATGTGTGCGAGTGTGCATTTGTGCGAGTGTGTATGCATGAATGTAATGGCTCAGCAGTAGTGGGGCTGCTTCATTTCCTCACTGCCAAAGCAAATACCAGGCAATGGGTTGGCTTAAATAATGGGAATTTATTGTCTCACGGATTTGAGGCCAGGAGAAGTCCAAATCGAGGCGTCCTCAAGGCAAGCTTTCTCCCCGAAGACTGTGGTATTCTGGGCTGGCTGCCGGCAATCCTGGGTCTTTGGCTTTTGCATCAATGGCAAGGCCATGGCATTGTCCTTTTTTTCTTGTGGGTTCCCTTGACTTCCAGCTTCTGGCCGCTCCCTCTGGCTCTCTCTCCCTCTGTGAGCTTCCCTATAAGGCCTTCAGTAATGGGATTAAGACCCATCCTGAATCAGCCGGGCTCACCCTAACTGAAGATGCCTTATCAAAGGGCATCTTGCAAGGGATTCTCCCACAGGAGCAGATTAAGTGTGAGAACATGTTTTTCCGGCGTAGACACAGCTCTAAACAAACACTGGTGGGTTCTTCCCCGGTTCAATGATTCCAGGATTAATACTCTAATTTGCCCCATTTTTGCTAAATCTCTGTAAGGCACAGTATTTCCAGAGAGACGCTCCTGTCCCTGCGTTGCCCCTCTGCCGTGCCTACCACCTTGCTGTGGCTCGGTAGTGGCCTCCTGAATCGCCATCCTAAGCTCTGGCCAGGAAGGGGCAGGCTGGGCCCTTTCCCGGATGCTGTTGTGCCGAGGGCTCCGGAACGGCAAAGCTCATTTCAAATCCGGAGGCATCAGCGTCATGATCCAAACACTCATTGTAACGCTGCCTGTGTAACAAGGCCTCTTTCTTCTTGCTTCTATTTTTAGATGGAGCATGTTACCACACTCCATTTGCTTGCTAAGTGAACTCATTTTTAATCAAAAATTGCTATCATTAATTATCAGCTGTGCAATCAATATTCATTTTAATTCAGCAGATAAAATCCCCCCTTGTCTTCTCCCACCTGACTCACACACACTCACACACCCCAAAAGGAAATTTATTTTCATCAGGGTTCTATGCATCATTAAGAGGTAGTTTGTCTTATTACAGCTTGTTATTAATGTTCAGAATCCATTTAATTTCACTTTTAACTGACTGTAGCAATGAGATAATTGATTCCGTTGGGGAGGCCACGGAGACTCCCTTTGTGGGAAGTGGGGGGTAGTGAGGACAGAAGGCTTGGGAGGTGCACTGGGTGTCCTCAGAGCCCAGGGGAGCAGAACACTGTGCCCCTCCCATCACGGGTCACACCTGGATCCCCTTCGGTCCCCCTCAGCCTCCCAGGTCCTCCCCCACCCTCGTGTCCCCCTCTGTGTTCTCCCCACTCCCCCCAGCCTCCCTCCTCTCCTGGGCCTTGTCCGGCATCTCCTGTATTCCCTACCTGGATGGACTCATGGGAAGGAAGAGAACTCGCTCCAGCAGAGGCTCCGCCCCCCTCAAGGTGCCCACAGGTGGGCAGGCTGGCTGCAGGTGGGCAGGTTGGGCTGCAGGTGGGCAGGTGGGCTGCAGGTGGGCAGGCTGGCCTGCAGGTTGGCAGGTGGGCTGCAGGTGGGCATGCGGGCTGCATGTGGGCAGGAGGGCTGCAGGAAGAACAGCAGCGGTGCCGGGTGCCTGTCTGCCTGCCCTCTGGTGCAGGGGGTACTTCCAGGTGGGGCGTCCCCCTCAAGGCCTGCCCTGCCTGACGTTGTGGCGTGGCAGCCTCCTTGGCCTCCTTGGCTGTGGGGTGCCTGGGCGGTGGGCATCGTTCAGGTCTCTCTGTGGTGGGGAGAGGAGACCCCGCCTGCTCGCTGAGGCCTGGGTGTGGCTCAGGAATCCACTTTCATGCCATTTTGAAACGCAGAGTTTTTCCCCATGCAAATGCTGGTAAAAATGCAGCTGGGGTTCCAGGTTAGACCCTAAGTGCAATGTAGAGTTACATGGAAAAAGAACACTTCTGGGATCCTCAGAAAGAAGGTCAATCAGAAAGAATGTCTTGCATGATGAGGTGTAGAAACCATGTGTGATAACAGCTTGGGAAAGGCCCTCCAAAGCTCTATACAAATTCAACGGCAGGACCATGCATTTAGGACTTCTGCATGCCAAAATAAAGTTCAAAGGCCTCCAACGAGGAAAGTAGCCAGGATTTATGTGAGAAAACCAAATGTGCTCTTCATAGAGAGCACTTCCACAAACCAATTGCATTGCTGGGAAAAGCATCTAAAAAATGAGCAAAGAAAATGATTTGGTACTTCAGAAATGTATGCATGCAAATCGGTGACAGATCGCAGAACACTCACCCCAGCAGACAGGAGAGCTTTACCAAGACGAGATGTGCCACCCTTCAGCCGTCCCAAAGCAGGTTTTCTTAGTGGTGATAACCAGTGCTGGGTGAGGTAGGAAACCCTCCCTCGTATCCAGTGCTGACGAGGTCAACCTTGTGTCCTGGAGGACACCAGCATTTCCGGTTCTAAGTAATCGTCTTCCAAATAGTTGAGACCGACGTGCAAGCACACTGCTTACGACAGGACACGGTGGGCCTGAGCGAGCGTCCTGCAGGAGGGGCAGGCTGGGCGGAAGGTGTGGAGCCCCTCGTGCCCCTGAAGAGCTGTGAGCTCTCCCTGTGGGGGAGGAAACGTGTCATGACCTGCAAGCCCGTTTCGGAAAGTCAGAGTAACTCTGTTCAAAAGCAAACCGTTTGCTGCTTTGAGCAGTGCCGCACTGGTGCTGCCAAGAAAGAGAATCCGAGTCTCCGAGGGAAGTGAGGCGGGTCTCCACAGCTCTGGGGGGATCTGCGGAGAGCAGCCGGGTGGGCTTTTACTCGTGAGCCAGCCAGGCAGAGGGATGGGACCTTCTGGCACCCCAGAAGCCCCCGGGCCTCGCCTGCCAGACTCGGCCCCACGAAGGCACGCTGGCACCCCATGGCCTGTCCCCTTCGCTCTGGCTTCTCTGCTCGTGGTGAGAGCGTGAGGACGCGCTGTAGCGTTTACCTGTTCCCCCTCGGTGGGCGTGTCAGTGGAACTGTCCGTGGGTTTGGCTGCGAAGATAGAGTGCTCTTGGGTCTAAGCCTCGTATCGCAGTTTCTGGATCACCGGTAGGTGTATTGTTATCTTCGGTAGCTACTGAGAAACAGTTTTCCGGGGGCTTTGCCGAGGGAAGGTGCTCCCCGTGCTCCCCAGCTCTGGGACCTGGCTTTCCCTTTGGACGCTCTGTGGATGGGTATTCGCACGGCACTGTGATTTAACTCCACGGCCCCAAAGGCTAATGAGAGGAAGGTCTTTTGCGTGTTTAATGGACATTAAGATATCCATCTTGGGAAGTGGCTATTCAAGACTTTTGCACTTTTCTACTGAATTGTCTCTTTTTCTTGCTCGTTTGTGGTAGTTCTTAAAGCACGTTGACTGCAGGTCCTTTGCTGGTAATTGTTGCAAGGCTCTCCTTGTGACTTGCAGGTTTACTTCCCAGAGTGTGTTTTAAAGGGCAGACTTTTTAAATTGAGTGTCTACCCAGGTACACACTCTGCTCCTGAGTGCTTTTCTGGGATCAGTCTAAAAGTATTTGCCCAACGACAGACGGCGGAGATTGTCTCCTGTTTCCCTCCAAAACCCTTTTCCGTCTTGCCTTTCACAATTAGAGATACAGTCTACCCAGAACGGCTTTTTCAGTGTGGTGGAAGAGAGGGGCTGGGACCCACCTCCTGCTCCTCACACGCTCAAGCCCAATTTAGCCGGAAGGCCGTGCCTCGCCTACTTGCTGTAGTGTCACCTTTGTCACAGGTTAAGTAGCTGCGTAGGTGTGGGTGGCTGGGGCGCTCCGTGTGCCCACTGAGTGGAGGGTGCCTTTCCGTGCTTGCACCAAGACCGAGCTGGCGTGATTCCTGGAGCTTTCTAGGGAGTTGAGGTCGCCATTGGCTTCTTCAGCTTTATCAAATTAAGGAAGTTCCTTCTATGCCTATCGTGCTGAGAGTTTTTATCCTGAACGGGTGTTGAATATTATCAAATGTTTTTTGCATCCTCTGTTGGAAGGATGGGATGAATTCTCTCCTTGGCTGCCAGCGTGATGAAGTGCATAAATTAATTCTTTAAATGTTAAACCACCTTGCATTGTGGGATTAAATCCACTTGATCATGATGTACTTTGCATTTTATAAATTGCTGAATTCAATATTTTGTTTAGGATTTTAACTGGCATGCTCATGAGGAAGATAGGTCATGTGTTCCTGTTTTGGAAATTAATTGCTAAGTTTTCAAATTTGGGTTGTGTTGCCTCTTTTCCTGTTTTTTGGAAGAGGCTGTGCAATGTTGTCTGCATTCATATCCAAATGTTTAGATTTATTTGCTAATAGAACTGTCTGGGTCTGAATATTTTGTGCAGAGGTTTCTCAATGGAGGTTAAATTTGGAGAGATGCTAAAAGGTTCAGAGTTTCTTTCTTCCTGGGGCAGCTTTGGTGAGGTCTGCTTTGCATTTTGCTCGTTCCTCCACGTTGTCGAATTAATTGGCATAAAGTTGTTCATAATTTCCTTCCACTACCTATTTTATTTCTTTGGGATCTAAAGTAATATCTCCTTTTCATTACTAATTTTGGTAATCTGTGCCTTTTACCTTTATATTTTTATCAGTCTTGTTAGGGGTTATGGTTTTTATAAGACTTTTCACAGAACTAACCTTTGGCTTGGCTCATTTTCCCTACTGTATGATTATTTTCAATAATTCTACTGGTTTCTATTCATTTTTTTTCTTTTGCTTCCTTCTACAAACTTTGAGTCCAATATTCTATATCTTTTCTAATTTTGTGATATATAGAGCTAAAAAGCTGGTTTTATCTTTCAATCTTTGGCAATATAAGTATTTAAGGATATAAATTTCCCTTTAATCACTGCTTTAACAGCATCCCATAGGTTTTTATATATTGGATTTTACCATTTGTTGATAAATATTTTCTAATTTCTTTGTAAGTCTTTTTTCTCTGACCTATGGATCATTTATTTAGCAGTGTGTTACTTAATTTCCAAACATTTGAAAATTTCCTAGTTATGTGTATCTTATTGACCTATAGTTTAATTCTACTGTGGTCAGAGAACATATTTGGGATGATTTAAATGTCTGGAATTTATTGAGATTTCTTTATGGCCCAACATATGCTCAATTTTGGTAAATATTCAGCGTGCGCTTGAAAAGAACATGTGTTCTCTTGTTGGTACAATGTTATGTTATACATCAAAAAAGACAGCTTGTTATTTGTGATTTCAGGTCTTTTGTACAAGGGGTTAGCTAACGTTTTCTGTAAAGTATCAGATAGAAAATATTTTAAGTTCTGTAGTCCAAATGATCTCCGCTGCAGCTTCTGGGCTCTGCCGTTGCAGGGGGAAGCTGCCATAGGCAGCTGGTTAACGGGTGGGCTTGCTGTGCTCGGCACAGACGTGGGGGGCCCGATGTGACCATGGGCCCTAGTTTGTCGACCTCTGGTCTGTACCGTTAATTATCTGGTTTTCAGTTTCTGGGAGAGGCAGGTTACCGATTTTCACTGTGACTGTTGGTTGATTTATTCATTCTCCTTTTATTTCTGTCAAGTTTTTAATTTGTGAATTGTGGTTTTTTTTGATTATGCAATTGAGATTTGTTGTGTATTTATTTCTGGTAGACTAATATTTGTTATCAGTTTCAAATGTTCTTTATTTCTTATTAATTTCTTGTCTTAAAGTCTATCTTATCTGATATTAATTGAACCGCACCAGCCTTCTCTGGGATAGAGATTTTATGGTATAGTGTTTGCTAACCTTATACTTTAGTTTTTCTGTGTAATTATATTTAAATTGTGTTCATTTTATGCAGCATGCAATCTTTTATTGGATGATTTTATTTCTAATATATTTGAGTTGTAATTGTGAACACATTGTTTCCTATTTTCCCACAAGATCTGTGTTTCTTTTCCTCTCCTTTTCTCACAATCTTCTGGATTAAACAAGTATTTTTCCTTATTCCATTTCCCCCCATTTTAGCAGTTAGTTAATGGATTGGGGTGGGGGGGTATTCCAGAGGACCCACACCCTGGGGCAGGTGGTGTGGGATGGACTGAGCATAGGTGACACCGTGCATAGAAGGGGAGGTGGGAAACTGGAACCCCAGCGCGGCTGTGGTGGAAAACGCCAAGGCAGGGACCGAGCTATGCTGAAAATGCACAGTACCATTTCTAGGCATACAAGCAGCAGAAATGCCTACATAAATTTACAAATTTGATCAGGCACTTGACCTCACACCCATACACAGTACTTAATAAAATCTATAATCCAATATTTCTACCCTGTATTCTTGAATAAATAAATACTTTAAATGCCAACCACTGACTACATTACAGGTGTTGCTACTGATTTTGGCTCTTCTGCTCTTCATGCTCAGGGGCAGTCAGGTGTGGCCATGCACCTTGCTCAGCAGTGGAGGGCAGGGAAAGCTAACCCTCAGCAGTGCCTGCAATGACAGCATGCTTCCCCACCTTGCGTCTCTGGTAGCAGGGATGTGGAAGCACGTGTCGGGATGAAGGTGCCGGAGGGCAGCAGCTCGGCAGCACGGAGGGCAGCTTCCTTGGAGGGAGCAGGTGTCGCCTGAGAGAAGCAAACTTTCAGCATGTTAAGCCACGGAGACTTATGTGCTATTTGTTACTGCAGCATAAACTAGTCTATTCTGACTAATAGAGTGACTGGAAATTTTACCACCCAGTAACCCTTGAGGCAGTGGAGGAGGTGACAGTGGTGCAGTGATGCTATTGGGTTTGGCGGTGCTGGTCAGTGAGGGGGGGTTGGGCTGGACTATCCATGGAACTGGGAGGAGGGTGCAGGAAGGAGCAGGTGAACTCTGGGGATTTGCAGGTCCGTGGTTAAAACTACAATGTTGGGAATGTTCATTTGGCAAATATGGCAGGGGAGGGTTACTGGTGTAGGGTGTTGGAAGTGGGGGCGTATATGGAACAGGGTGCACCTGGGGCAGGCTTCTATGTTCATCTTGTCATAGTGTGTTATAACAGTGGGTGGAGACCCACACAATTAACAAGAAAATATCAAACTCCCGTCCTGGGGAGTCCTGCTATGTTTTCAATTAGAGGAACAAGAATCCCTCGAGAACAAAGTCAGTGCCCACTAAAAGAAAACACACCAATATGTCAAGCCCTCAATATTATTGCAAGTAACTATGACTCTTAGTCTTCAAAAATGGAAACTTAGTGGTTACCATAGGTTCTGAGAGGAGGTAGAGGGAAGAATAGAATAGATGGAACATAGGGCATTGGAATTGTTCAGCATGATCTTGAAATAACAGATACAGGTCACTTCAAATTTTGTAAAAGTGTACAATCCAAAATGTAAACCCATAATTTTAACCAGTGACCATGGTTAGTAGCAATGCTTCAATATTTGTACATCAATTGTAACAAATGTACCACACACATGTAAAAGGGTATTAATAGGGGACAGGGGAAAGGGGGAAGGCATGGGGTATATGGGAGTTCCCTATATTCTCTATGTGACTTTTCTGTATCCTAAAGCTTCTTTGAAGATAAAATGA